>JAWPHD010018258.1:0-40715 GCA_037043455.1 Cyrtodaria siliqua | reverse complement strand
CTCTCCTCAAGAAGTATGTTTTTACCCCTTTTTTGAAAAAAAATTCCCCTGATTTTTGAGTCGCCATGCGTCAGCATGGCTGACTCTATGGAATCGTGTATATATGTATATAGTGCAATTTCTGAATAGGGAGTTTTTGACGGGTGAGCCGCTTTACCGTTGTAAGCAATGTAGTCCCCTTTAACTGCTTCAAATACAACTTAATTTGATAAGGTGACTGACATGAACGTTATGTATACCGAGTAATCTAACTACTGATTGTGAAATAATGAAATAATTGTAATTGTATACAGTATAAACATGTCTTTTTTGTAGGTTTACCGAAATATTATGCGCATTAATACACCAAAAAAATCGGATTGGGTGCATTACGCACTTCGAGAATGTAGTTCCTTTAACTGCATCAAGTATAACTTAATTTCATAAGGTGACTGACATGAACGTTATATATACCGAATAATATAACTACTGATTGTGAATAATTGTCATTGTATACAGTATATACGTGTCTTTTTCGAAAAAGGAACTGAAATACTATGCGCAATTATACACGCATATATATATATCTCGATCGAAATGACGTCAGTATGATATATTTCATGAATGGAGTTACCCAGATGTGCCGCTCATGACGTGTGACCCAGATGACAAATTGGGAACTAAATGTTCGTAAATATTGTAGTTATTGCATACATGTGATACCTCACGGCGTGAGATGAAATCTCACGGAATTCTAACCCTCCTCCCGGCCCCTCGGAATTGTGGAAAAAGTCCCTTAAAATTGCTAAAATCGATTTTTCGAATTTCCTTAGTTTGATTTATCAAGGCGTTGTTGCTTCTAAAAATAGAATGAATTCAAGACGACAACTACGAAATTTCGTACTTCGTACTCAATTAGAATCATACTATTGTACATTGTACTCAATTTGATTCATACTATCGGTTATTTTCCATAGGGGAAGTTATTAGGCAGCCAACCATGCAGCCGTCTTTTGCACGGCCGTTTTTGAAAATCGCATCCAATATTTGGTGGTGTGGGTGGGATAAATTTATTTTTATTTTTTTTAAACTTACTTTCTCAATATTTAAAAACCTTTAACCTCATCAAGAAGATAGACACTGTTCAATCTTGGCGACTCTCAGGACCTTCAGTCCTTTGATTTTATTTATTTTTAGCTCTACTGATCAGCGATCAGCAGAGCTTATGCCGTGATGCGGTGTCCGTCGTCCGTCCGTACGTCTGTAAACTTTTTTTTGTAGTAACTACTCCTCTGAAACTACTGAATGGATTTTCATGAAACTTTACAGAAATGTTGCCCATGAAGTCTAGTTGATCCTACAGGGGTCGAATTTCACTCTTACGGACTCGCAAAATGCGAGTTGATTTTTCAGATTGCTACTGAAAATTTGGAGCACTTGCTTTTTTCTGCGAGTAGAAATAAATAGCACACACTTGATTGAATATCACCCAAGCAGACTGACAGAACCAACAAATGGTCCGACGACATATGTAGTCAAACCTCTCTCCCGTTCCACTTGATTATTTGCGTAACTTCATTGTCAAATGAAAATAAGTAAATTAGGACTCTCAGGACCTTCAGTCCTTTGATTTTATTTATTTTTAGCTCTACTGATCAGCGATCAGCAGAGCTTATGCCGTGATGCGGTGTCCGTCGTCCGTCCGTACGTCTGTAAACTTTTTTTTGTAGTAACTACTCCTCTGAAACTACTGAATGGATTTTCATGAAACTTTACAGAAATGTTGCCCATGAAGTCTAGTTGATCCTACAGGGGTCGAATTTCACTCTTACGGACTCGCAAAATGCGAGTTGATTTTTCAGATTGCTACTGAAAATTTGGAGCACTTGCTTTTTTCTGCGAGTAGAAATAAATAGCACACACTTGATTGAATATCACCCAAGCAGACTGACAGAACCAACAAATGGTCCGACGACATATGTAGTCAAACCTCTCTCCCGTTCCACTTGATTATTTGCGTAACTTCATTGTCAAATGAAAATAAGTAAATGCAGTCTGTATCAGATTGACGCTTATCCAGTAAACAAGACTAGTGCAAGCGTCTATACGTAATGAATCGATATCAACTTCCGGTAAGATAACTCGGAACTTTACACAATCAATTATCATGACAGAATCGTCTGCTCGCAAAATCACTTTGTTTAATGACGAGATGGAGTCGAGCGAACGCGGAGAAAATAGTATGAAAGTTACAACGACGGCACCGAGAGAAACAGTAGCCGTCACAGCGTCACTAAAACAGTATCGCGATGGGAGAGAGAACTCAATATTACGCTGGGAACGGTTATTAACAATAACGTCTGCACGGAGATATGGTGCTAGTGTTGCTGTGTCCACGCAAGCGACCGCCAATCATCAGTACATAAATTTGATATTACATATTGTTAATTAATGTGTCATTCAACAGAATTTACATCCCGACATTACTTGAATAAAAATGCTAGTGAGAACCGATTTTAGCTAGTAGTTTTTTTAGTCACTGGATATTTTTAGCTAGTGGCTAAATTTGTGAAAATCGACCCCTGATCCTAGCAAAAATTCATGTTGATGTGAAATCCAAGATGGCCACCAAATCTAAAAATAGATTTTTAAAAAAGTTTGTAGCATCACTACTTCTTGAAACTATAAGTGATATTGATATGCGTCTTTTCCTAAATGATCAGTATGACATGATGTTGATCCTTGTCGAAAATTATTTTGATTCAACGTTAAACATGGCTGCCAGCGGCCTTCTTTGTTTACACAGAGTTATATAATGAAAACTTGTAGCGACTACTTAACTGAAACTACTTGACGGAGTTTCATGAAACTTCACATGAATGTTGCTCTTGATGTCTAATTGATCCTAGCAAAACTTCAGGTCGGCCGGAAATTCAAGATGGCCGCCACGGCTAAAAATAGATTTTCAAAAAACAAGTTTGTAGCGACTACTTCTTGAAAACTATAAGTGATATTGATATGGGACTTTTTCTAAAATGATCAGCATGACATGATGTTGGTCCTTGTTGAAAATCGATTTGATTCGATGTTAAACATGGCTGTCAGTGGCCATCTTTGTTTACATAGAGTTATCTAGTAAAAACTTGTAGCGACTACTCTGTAACTACTTGACGGATTTTCATGAAACTTCACAGGAATGTTGCTCTTGATGTCTAATTGATCCTAACAAGTTCATTATTCCGCCATGGCTAAAAATAGATTTTCAAAATACAAGTTTGTAGCGACTACTTCTTGAAAACTATAAGTGATATTGATATGGGACATTTTTTAAATGATCAGTATGACATGATGTTGATCCTTGTCAAAAATTATTTTGATTTGACGTTAAACATGGCTGCCAGCGGCCATCTTTGTTTACATAGAGTTATATAATGAAAACTTGTAGCGACTACTACTCTGAAACTACTTTACAGATTTTCATGAAACTTCACAGGAATGCTGATCTAGCTATCAAAAATCTATCAGTAGAGATTCAAAGTCATTGACCTATTGTTTTACTTTTATAAATGTTATTTCTTAGTTGACCATCCATAACATGTCCATCAAACATGTTCTTGACGTGAATTTAATATTAAATGAAAGACTGAGACTTAATACATATAAAAAATACTATTTTCCTCTTTTATAGATACTGGTCAAATAATCTTTGAAGATTCCAAGAAACCTTTACAAGCGCTCCAAACAATAACTGCCTTTCGGTAAGTTTCTAGGAATGTTGACTTGGGTTGACTGATAGTGATAAGAAGAGTACACTTGTAAACGTTCTTATAATTTGGAAAGCATGCAGTTTAATTAAATTAAGAAATTAAATCAAGATATTAAATATAGTTTCAGAATATCACACAAATCTGCCATTTCTTACACAATTCCAATATATATAGTTGAAGAAATTTGTCAGTTTTGGGAGAAGGTATTACACTCCTGTTAAAACATCACAAGTTAATCAGTGAAGGTTGAGAGGGTAATAAGATTTGCAACATCACCAGTTGATTCAATTTAAGAGAAATTTTGTTTTGACATTCCTTAATATCATGTTTGTATTGATTTCATTACCATTTAGGAAAAGATTCCTCACTGCCAGTTTGATGAGCACAATAATAGTCATTTATGGGAAACAAGGGCTGATCCAGTGGGAGACAGTCCAAGCATACAGCCCCTAAAATCTGGCACAAATAGTTATAAACTATGCTTGCCAGATTTTAGGAGGGTTTGTGGGGTGGGTGAGGGTAAGAGGGGGTGTGGATGCCGGGGTCTACCGCTGTTCAGCATTTGATTTAATGACTAAGATGTTCTGAAAATGCACCAGAATTCACAAAATGCCATGCAGGAAGCCAAAAAATCTTCCCTCGGCAACTCACTTTTTGGAACCACACCAGTCCTGTGAAAACTGAATAATGAATCTGACATATTTCTGACAAAGCAAGGATAGTTGCATACTGTTAGCATTTTTAAAAACTGTCCAACTGTGTGTATTTATCATTCAACCATGATGCTCCAGTAATCTGCAAAATCACAATAAAACATTTAAACTAAATCAGGCTACAAAAATAGTGATGAAGGTTTCATCTTGCAAGTATGTTTGCAGATTAATGTGGAACAAGTTTTAAATTTAGCGCCTTTCAGACTAATGCATAGCTTTGTGACACATAAAACAACATTTGTCCAAGCTCAATGTTGCTGCCATTAGGAGCCTGTCACAGTGGTTTGTTTTATAGTCTTGACATGGATTAAGTAACCATCATGCATACCATATTTCCCTTAAAAAGGGCACCTTAATCACTAATAGTAACGCCGCCTCTACCGCACACCCCCTCTCCCAACCTTTTCAAAAACAGTATAGATCTTCAAAATTTACCGTAATAAGTTTTTGATATTTTGTACCCAAAAATCCCTACCCCACCCAAGAAAAAAAGTTTTTTTTTTTTTTTTTTGCATTTTATAAGAGCCACTACCCTCAACCCCACAATCCCCCAACCCCACACTTTGGCATTTTGCATTTGCTACTATTAGGGGAAATTGGCAAGATTACATGAAAGTTGTGATGCCATATGAATGATCATGTTTTGTTTTTTGTTTGAAGAACTAGAGGTGTTCCATATGATTTTTTGATCAGCTGACAACTGTTGAATAAGAATTGCCATAATGATATTTTTTCTCTTTAACTTCACATATATAAGTGTGCCCTTGTTTTATAGGGAATATAGTGTCTCAAACAATTTATCTGCAAACTTGACTGCCGTGAGACTTTGTTGGCGAAGTAATATTTTTGAATTAAAAGTTTCCCAACAAAATGTCGAACCGAACCCAAATCTCCCCAAGTTTAGGAGGGTGATCGAAAAATAAAGGTCTGAGAAAAAGGGAATCTTTGCTTAATAAAATGAAAATACAAAATATGCAAAATACATATTTAGAAGCTCTACATGAAATTTACCTAATTTTGTGATTACATTTTAGAGGTAAATAATGCGAAAATATGTCTAAATACAAAATCTCCCAATTTCAATCCCATGCCAATCTCCCTATTTCTAAATCCAATATCCCTACAGCATAGGTCTGTCAGAAGTTGGCATTATGTGATTGTTAATTGTTCTATGAATATGAAGTCGATGTGTGAAAATCAATTTCTTTTTTCAACAAGAATAAAGAATGACACAAGATGAGTCTTTAAAGATTGACAGGCTAAAATGAAGGTGATGCAAAATGTTTTTTTCCACCGATATGAGGTCTCTTGACACACAAAGCTGCATGTGCTAAAAGTATGTGAGAGATTATACTAAAACGAATGATATGTTATTTTGGCAGAATATACTAAAAAAAAAGAGAAAAAAACAAGTTAAGGCTGCTGAAATTGTATGCCAAAAATCTGAGATACTGTCCTGTCTGCTGTGTTGAAGAGTGCATTATTGTGTAAATACTGTGACCCGTTGATGTTTTCTTTTAGGGGTACATTGGCAGAAATGTTTTCATGTTAGGAGAGAATTCTATGTTGAGAGAATATTTACTGAATTGTTTCTATGTTGGCAGAATTATTTATTGACTTGTTTCTATGTTGGGAGAATTATTGACTGAATTGATTTATGTTTACTGAATTGAATTTATGTTGGGAGAATATTTAATTGATTCTATGTTTACTGAACTAATTCTATATATTGGGAGAGTATTTACTGAACTGATTCTATGTTGGGAGAATATTTACTGAATTGATTCTGTGTTGGGAGAGTATTAACTGAATTGATTCTAAGTTGGGATAATATTTACCGAATTGATTCTTTGTTGGGAGAATAATTACTGAATTGCATGATTCTATGTTGGGAAAATGTTAACTGAATTGATTCTATGTTGGAAGAATATCTACTGAATTGATTCTGTGTTAGGAGAATATTAACTGAATTGATTCTATGTTGGGAGAATATAACTGAACTTATTTTATGTCGGGAGAATATTTACTGAATTGATTCAATGCTTGGAGAATATAATCAAACTGATCCTATTTTGGGAGAATATTGACTGAATTGTTTCAATGTTAGGAGAATTATTTACTGAACTGATACTATATTTGGAGAATATTTGCTGAACTGATTCTATGTTGGGAGAATATTTACTGAATTGATTCTGTTAGAGAGAGTATTTGTTTAATTGGTTCCATCTGGCAGAGTATTTGCAGAGTTATTTCAGTTAATATCTATTTGACAAGTATTTTTCCATGTCAGACAGAGAGTATTTGCTTAATAAAAATAATTATTTCTAGAGCAACTCCTAAGGGTTGATTATGGTAGGTAATTGGGTATTATCCCATGGTTTTGGTTTTAACTGGGTATTGGTCAAATTGAATTGGGTATTGTCGAGAAATTACTCATATGGGTATAACCCTTCATTTTCAAATTGACATATTTTAAAGTGATGTCAGTATGAATTACAAAGACAGTGAGTTGATGACAAACCTGGTGTTGTTATTATTCTAAACTCTTTAAAAATATGTTTTCATAAGGAACACCTTTTACAGTCAGCCATCAGGACATCTTTTATTTCCAAGTCTGTCATTTTTAGCTCTACTGATCAAAGATCAGCAGAGCTTATGCCAGCTCAGGTGCGGTGTCCATCGTCTGAAACTTAGACTGGATGGATTTTCATGAAACTTTACAGGAATGTTGCCCATGACGTCTAGTTGATCCTAGCAAAAACTCACGCTAATGTGAAATACAAGATGGCCACCAAAGCTAAAAATAGATTTTTAAAAAAACAAGTTTGTAGCGACTACTTCTTGAAAACTATAAGCGATATTGATATGGGACTTTTTCTAAAATGATCAGCATGACATGATGTTGATCTTTGTTGAAAATTATTTTGATTCGAAAATAAACATGGCCACCAGCAGCTATCTTTGTTTACATACAATTATATTGTAAAATCTTGTAGTGACTACTCCTCCGAAACTACTCAACGGATTTTCATGAAACTTCACAGGAATGTTGCTCTTGATGTCTAATTGATCCTAGCAAAATTTCAGGCTGGCCGGAAATTCAAGATGGCCACCATGGCTAAAAACAGATTTAAAAAAATAATTGTAGCGACTACTTCCTGAAAACTATAAGTGATATTGATATGGGACTTTTTCTAAAATGATCAGCATGTTGTTCATTGTCGAAAATCATTTTGATTCAACTTTAAACATGGCTGCCAGCGGCCATCTTTGTTTACAGATAGTTATATAGTAAAAGTGTGTAGGGACTATATACTCCTCTTAAACTACTTGACAGATTTTTTATGAAACTTAACAGTTATGTTGCTCTTGATATCTAGTTGATCATAGCAAAACTTCAGGTCGGTCGGAAATTCAAGATGGCCGCGACAGCTAAAAATAGATTTTTAAAAAACAAGTTTGTAGCGACTATTTCTTGAGTACTATAAGTGATATTGATATGGGACATTCTCTAGAATAATCAGCATGACATGATGTTGGTCCTTGTTGAAAATCGTTTTGATTCGACATTAAACATGGCCGCCAGCGGTCACCTTTGTTTACAAGAGTTGTATAGAAAAAACTTGTAGTGACTACTCCTCCGAAACTACTCGACGGATTTTCTTGAAACTTCACAGGAATGTTGCACTTGTTGTCTAGTTGATTCTAGCAAATTTCAGGTCGGCCAGAAATTTAAGATGGCCACCACGGCTAAAAATAGATTACAAAAACAAAAGTTTGTAGCACCTACTTCTTGAAAACTATAAGTGGTATTGATATGGGACTTTTTCTAAAATGATCAGCATGACATGATGTTGATACTTGTAGAAAATCATTTTGATTCGACGTTAAACATGGCTACCAGCGGTCATCTTTGTTTATATAGAGTTTTATAGTAAAAATTGTAGTGACTACTCCTCTGAAACTGCTTGAAAGCCTTTCATGAAACTTAATCTAGCTATCAAAACATATCAGTAGAGCTTCAAGGTCATTAACCTCTTGTTTTCTTTAGAAGCAATTTGACTGCCGATGAGAGCCGATGCTTTATTGCCGGAGCCTCAAGGCTGCGGCTATATATATCCCGGACTCAGAAAGCTGCTATGGGTGTTGGACTGTGTATCAACGTCATTTTACTGTTCATAAAACAACTGTATTCTAGTAAGAAGACCGGGACGCAGGCATTTTATGGGTCTTAATTCTACTATTTGAATTAGGTACATACATGTGATATTTTCAGGAGGGTTACCTGGGAGATTTGACTTTTTTTCCAGTGAGATTTGACAAAAACCAGGGAGGTTTTTATTCTCGAATTTTTAACGCGTATCGGTAGCTTTTTTTTCTGATATAAACCTTAATAAAGGGGGTAAATTAGCATAAAAACATGATATTTTATACATACAATACTGTTTATGTCATGTTAGCATAGCATATAATTAAGTATAGCATTTAATTAAGCATAGCATTTAATTAAGCATAGCAAAACGAAGCATAGCACATAATGAAGATGCTTCCCATTTTATACACAGACAAAACACTTCTCTAATCATGACAAACTGCAATCAATTAGTTGAAATCTTCGTCCTTTAATTGTCCTCAATTATATTATAGTTTTAATCCAATTAATACACCAAATATCAATCGATGCTGAATTCACTAATTACCATCCCACTTACTCAGGAGTATAGTCGGTACATTTCTATCAATCTCCCTTGGACATTACAGATATCGCCGCCACGTGTCATAAACAAACAGTCCAATCATTATTTTCACACAATAAACTAATTAGCTGACATATGCTAATCCTTTTAATTACCTGCCCAGGGGCAATGTTTTCACAGATATAGATAAAAGACTGTTGGTGTTTATTTTTCTAGATAATTCGGAAAACTCGGTCTTGATCCAATAAATCATAGCAATTACCCAAAAGGATTCGCAAATAGCGAAATTTTGGAACTCGGCCGAAAATACCGGGAGAATGGAGCTCCCGCCGGGAGGCCGGGAAATTCCATGAAATCCCGGGAGAAATTAGCTCCCGGCGGGAGATATCACATGTATGTAGGTATCAATTTTAGGGATACAGTCTATAAATCTTTCTCAGCATACAAATACAGCTGGATCCAAATTGTTATCATCACTGATTATTGATTGATGTTGAACTTTATTAAAAAGACAAACGGCAATCTTAGTTTTTTAAAAGCTCGCAGCGCCCTGTTAGTTTTTCTACGTAACTTGCATTTGTTCAATAATTAATATTAAGTATAAGAATAATATAAAAGAAATTGTGTTTAAATATTACTGTTTATGTGTAAAGCTATATATGTATCTCTTTTTGGTGCTGTCTGATTTTAAAATAAGCAACACCTTTTCAATCATAAAGCGTAGTTGATGAAACATTAACTGAAGCATCTTGTAAAAGAGTTTGAATAGGTCTGTTCCACTGCTAATTATTCTCACGACCTACTAATCAGATTTCAATAATAACATCTATTAAACCCTTTCTTCTAACATAAATTTGCATTGCTAAAAACTGAGATTACCTTCACAGACGCTCCAATTGCTATTATATTATCATTAAGTTGTCGTTTTGTTTACAACTTTGATAATTTACCAATTCTTCATATTCTAACCATGATCTTTTCCCAATTCCTCACATTCTAATCATGAAACAACATTCTATTTAGTGATCCATTACACATACTATTTCAGATGTATATCATATTCACATATTATAACATTATACAGCCACAGATGCCAATATTAAAAACATGTACATTTTGTCTCATGATGACTAGTTTATTGTGTCGCCTTTCCGAAGAAAAATGCGATACACAGGGATCACTTTGTCGTCAGTCCATCAGTCCGTCTGTCCGTCAGTCCGTCAGTCCGTCATGAAAACTTAACGTTGGCTATAACTTTCTCATTTCTTGATATTTCTTCATCAGACTTTCAGATATATACTCATCATGACAACATCAACATGACCATACTAAAATATAAAGGTGAATGTCACACTGAAGGTATGGGTTAAATACTCGTTTTTTTCTTCACGAAAACTTAACGTTGGCTGTAACTTTCTCACTTCTTGATATTTCTTCTTCAAACTTTCAATATATACTTGTCATGACAACATCGACATGGCAATACTAAAATATAAAGGTCAAGGTCACACTGAAGGTCATTATATGGGTTAAATACTCGTTTTTTTCTTCACGAAAACTTAACGTTGGCTATAACTTTCTCATTTCTTGATATTTCTTCATCAAACTTTCAATATATACTTGTCATGACAACATTCACATGGCCATACTAAAATATAAAGGTCAAGGCCACACTGAAGTTCATTATATGGGTTAAATACTCGTTGTTTTCTTCACAAAAACTTATACTCATGCCCGTTTGTCAAGGTCATTTATCTGGGTCCAAAAACCTTGTAATACTGACAAAGCGCCGACAGGCGACACACGTGTTCCGCGGAACACTCATCTAGGCTAGTGCTCAAATCGTTCATGATTATTGACAATTACAAATAAAACAAATTCTAACATCTGCACACTGCTCGTTTATTTTTATCATATTCATTCCCCTAACTGTTTTCTTACGTGTTCTGACCAGCTTGTGATACTTTGTATCACTGTTTTCTTGTTCAGTCACGCATGGACTAGTAACACAATGGCTGATAAAATTGCACTCACTATAATTTGTAAATCACTGGAAATGTTCGGAATAATGTCATCCCAATATTCTATTTAATATTTCATCATTTATTGATGTGAATTTGTTGCCATTAAAATGATTTGAAATAGCATTTGACTGCCTTTATTGTACCGCGTCAGTTTATTGTTTATTCCTGTACCCAGGAGGTGAATGAGAAATTTTACAATGTCTATACAAATTATATAATTTAACAGCAAAATAAAAAAAAAAGAAAATAGTTCATCATAAAGCAACTAATTTACATATTCATCAAATGAGATTTTTTTTCAGAAAATAGCAAGTTTGGTAAGAAAGTATTTGCTGACTTGTTTTCAGTCGTTGAATTGATTTTAGTGGGAGAGTATTTGGTGAATTGTTTCCAGTTGGGAGACTGTATTTGGTGAATTGTTTTTAGTTGAGAGAGTTTTTGCTGACTTGTTTTCAGTTGGGAGAGTATTTGTTGAAGGTTTTAGTGGGAGAGTATTTGGCTAATTGTTCTCAGTTGGGAGAGTATTTGGTGAAATGTTTTTAGTTGAAAGAGTATTTGCTGATTTTGTTTCCAGTTGGGAGAGTATTACTGACTTGTTTCCAGTGGGGAAAGTATTTTCTGAATTGTTTCCAGTTGGGAGAGTATTTACTGTCTTGTTTCCAGTTGGGAGAGTATTTAATGACTTGTTTCCAGTTTGGAGAGTATTTACTATCTTGTTTCCAGTTGAAAGAGTATTTGCTGACTTGTTTTCAGTGGGGAGAGTATTTAATGACTTGTTTCCAGTTGGGAGAGTATTTACTATCTTGTTTCCAGTTGAAAGAGTATTTGCTGACTTGTTTTCAGTGGGGAGAGTATTTAATGACTTGTTTCCAGTTGGGAGAGTATTTACTATCTTGTTTCAAGTTGAAAGAGTATTTGCTGACTTATTTTCAGTTGGGAGAGTATTTAATGACTTGTTTCCAGTTGGGAGAGTATTTACAGTACTATCTTGTTTCCAGATGAAAGAGTATTTTCTGACTTGTTTTCAGTGGGGAGAGGATTTAATGACTTGTTTCCAGTTGGGAGAGTATTTACTGTCTTGTTTCCTGTTGGAAGAGTATTTAATGACTTGTTTCCAGTTTGGAGAGTATTTACTATCTTGTTTCCAGTTGAAAGAGTATTTGCTGACTTGTTTTCAGTGGGGAGAGTATTTATTGTCTTGTTCCCAGTTGAGTACTAGACTATTTGCTGACTGGTTTTGTAATTTGTTGTCTTGTTTCCAATTGCGAGAATATTTTTGACTTGTTTCCAGTTGGGAGAGTATTTAATGACCTGTTTCCAGTTTGGAGAGTATTTACTATCTTGTTTCCAGTTGAAAGAGTATTTGCTGACTTGTTTTCAGTGGGGAGAGTATTTAATGACTTGTTTCAAGTTTGGAGAGTATTTACTATCTTGTTTCCAATTGAAAGAATATTTGCTGACTTGTTTTCAGTGGGGAGAGTATTTAATGACTTGTTTTCAGTTGGGAGAGTATTTACTATCTGGTTTCCAGTTGAAAGAGTATTTGCTGACTTATTTTCAGTGGGGAGAGTATTTAATCACTTGTTTTCAGTTGGGAGAGTATTTACTGTCTTGTTTCCTGTTGGAAGAGTATTTAATGACTTGTTTCCAGTTTGGAGAGTATTTACTATCTTGTTTCGAGTTGAAAGAGTATTTGCTGACTTGTTTTCAGTGGGGAGAGTATTTAATGACTTGATTCCAGTTGTGAGAGTATTTACTGTCTTGTTTCCTGTTGGGAGAGTATTTAATGACTTGTTTCCAGTTTGGAGAGTATTTACCATCTTGTTTCCAGTTGAAAGAGTATTTGCTGACTTGTTTTCAGAGGGGAAAGTATTTAATTACTTGTTTCCAGTTGGGAGAATATTTACTGTCTTGTTTCCTGTTGGAAGAGTATTTAATGACTTGTTTCCAGTTTGGAGAGTAATTACTATCTTGTTTCCAGTTGAAAGAGTATTTGCTGACTTGTTTTCAGGGGGAGAGTATTTGATGACTTTTTTCCAGTTGGGAGAGTATTTACTGTCTTGTTTCCAGTTTGGAGAGTATTTACTATATTGTTTCCAATTGAAAGAGTATTTGCTGACTTGTTTTCAGTGGGGAAAGTATTTAATGACTTGTTTCCAGTTGGGAGAGTATTTACTGTCTTGTTTCCTGTTGGAAGAGTATTTAATGACTTGTTTCCAGTTTGGAGAGTAATTACTATCTTGTTTCCAGTTGAAAGAGTATTTGCTGACTTGTTTTCAGTGGGGAGAGTATTTACTGTCTTGTTCCCAGTTGAGCACTAGAGTATTTGCTGACTGGTTTCCAGTTGTGAGAGTATTTCTGACTTGTTTCCAGTTGTGAGAGTATTTCTGACTTGTTTCCAGTGGTAAGAGTATTTGCTGACTTGTTTTCAGTGGGGAGAGTATTTGCTGACTTGTTTTCAGTGGGGAGAGTATTTGCTGACTTGTGTTCAGTGGGGAGAGTATTTGCTGACTTGTTCCCAGTTGAGCACTAGAATATTTACTGACTGGTTTTGTAATTTGCTGACTTGTTTCCAGTTGTGAGAGTATTTCTGACTTGTTTCCAGTGGGGAGAGTATTTGCTGACTTGTTTCCAGTATTTGCTAAAGTGTTTAAATTGGAAGAATATTTGTTGATTTTTTTCCAGTTGGGAGAATTTTTAAAGTTGTTAAGACATGTCAATGAGATAATGCCGATTTGTTTTGTTTTCTGAATATGATTTATTTGCCGATACAAATTGCTCAGCATGATAGTGCTACATAAACAGTGATGATTTAGAGTTACAATTCCGGTTCATTATTTCATTACTGTACCAAGCGACCGATTAAAACAGGCCTATAAATCAGAGTAGAACTCAAGTAGCCTGAAATTGGAGAGTGTTTGTAGCAGTAGACTGTGAAAGTGTCTATGTAACAACTATATATTGCAGTCTACTGTTGTAATGTAACAAATATAGAATCACATTTAACGCTTAAGCAGTCATAATTACAGCAAACATGACCATCATAAATAGAATTCGGTATGAGAAAAGGGTGAGTCAATGAAGACTGGCTATTTGATTATGAAGTTACTGACACCAATAAACATGGTCCAGCTCCAGGGCCTTTTCTCTCCCAACTTGGGAAAGGGCCCATGCCTTTGGATGAGGTAAAATTAAGTGCTCTTTTTATTGGAATTGGGGGTGGGGTGGGGGTCGGGGTGTGGGGGTGGGGAAGGGGGCGAAGAGCTTGATTTTCATTATTTAGGGGAATGTTTTTTAAGGGTAAACTTTTCATTAACATGTTTTATGTATAATATCAAGCAATTATTGTATTGAGCATTTTTTATATTAAAAAAAGATAATAAAGAAATATATTATGATTTTTGGGAAAATCTAGATTTTTTTGCATTTGGGAAGAAACTAATTTTCGGCCCCACTTAAAAGGTTAAAAATGCCCTGCAGCTGTAGTTGTGTAATTATTTTTACAGTCTATACAAGTTATTTAACGCGTCTGTGACCGAGGGGTTAACAACATTGTAAACCTTCTCGCCTCTCACCACTGCGGGTTCGAATCCCACTGGGAGCTCTTCTTTTAAGTGAGAAAGTGTTGGTTCTTACGGATTGCGGAAGGTGTACAGTACTGGTTCAGTCCAGGAAAGGTGGTTGGTCTGCCTCCACCACAAAAATATCGACCGTCATATATTACCTTACATGTGTTGAAAATGACATAAAACACCATACAAGTTATTTATATCAGACATTAGGATGTTTTAAATCAACAGCGTTTTAACCGTAAGACCTTACTCTCGCTAACATGTTTTAACCTGTATTACGTATCAGCAGCATTCATAACGTATGCAGTACTGGTTCTACCCAGGTAGAAGTGGGTGGTCTGCCTCCACCAAAAAAATATTGACCTTCATACATGTACATAGCCTAAAATGTGCTGAAAAATAAACCAACCATAAACTCATATAACTCCCATAATAAAGCGAATGTTTTATAAATATATTATTGGAGTTAAATGGTGTATCCAGGAGTGTAATCCGGTTGTTTATAAGAATTATTTTTTATAAAATTTAGGCTACCAGCTCAGGATTGTGTTCTAAAAATCAACACTTTCTCACAAGTTGAGCTCCAAGTGTGATAAAAAAAGTACATGTTCCTTTATTTTGCTGATGCCAGTAGGTTGTATTACTCCAATAAAAATAAATATATATTTGAGAAGTAAGAGATATTACCGGTAATTCCTGGCCTGAAGCTGAAATTGACATCATTAGCTTAGAAAAAATTAAATAATTTAGACAGTTTTTTAGAAATTATAATCAAATAATTCATTATAAATTGACTATTTGAACCTGCACCAAGTTCAGTTTTTTGAACTTCTGTGAAAAGAGCACAGTAGAGAGAGAGAATTGTAAAATTGAAGTAATTTCCTGTAGTCATGTATTTAAACCACGATTTCTCTTATTTTAAGGAAATTAAAGACTAACGGAAGATTGAAAACACATCGCATAAGGATATCAGGCAAATCATGGCATTGCTTGGAATTTCCTACATTTAGGCCAAATAGCTTTACTAGAAATCATCCTCATCTCTTGTCATGTTTTGCCTATCACCATTCACCATTCCAACTTGATACATACATGCGATATCTCCCGCCGGGAGGTAATTTCTCCCGGAATTTCATGGGATCTCCCGGCCTCCCGCCGGGAGCTCCATTTCTCCCGGAATTTTCCGCCGAGTTACAAAATTTCGCTATTTGCGAATCCTTTTGGGTAATTGCTATAATTTATTGGATCAAGACCGAGTTTTCCGAATGATTTAGAATAAACACTTGACGTTATCTATATCTGTGAAAACATTGCCCCTGGGCGGGTAATTAAAAGGATTAGCATGTCAGGTAATTGGTTTATTGTGTGAAAATAATGATTGGATTGTTTGTTTATGACACGTGGCGGCGATACCTGTAATGTCCATGGGAGGTTGATTATGATAGGATTAAGGAATACACCGACGGTAAGTGGGGTGGTAATTAGCGAATTCGGCATCAATTGATATTTGGTATATTAATTGGATTAATATTATAATTGAGGACAATTAAAGGATGACAATTTCAACTAATCAATTGCAGTTTGTATTAGTGTTAGTTTTGTCTGTGTATAAAATGGGAAGCATCTTCATTATGGTTATTACTTACAAAATCAAAATGCCGAAACGTGATTTATCTCCGGAGTCTGAACATTCCAGGCCCAAAAAGCAGAAGTATCTTGTAAAGTATAATTCTTCTTGGAGAAGTGTATATCCATGGATAAGTTGTAGTCAAAAGGGAATACACTATGCCCTATGTACAGTGTGTAAACTGGATTTTAATATTGGCCACTCAGGAAAGAATGACTTTAATAATGTGAACAATTGTGTAGAATTTCAACCGACAAAGGTGATGCTGGCAGCAGCCAAGTCTTGTTGTAATTAGTGGTTAAAAAGTGGACAGAGTCTCAAGATATATACCCTAGCAGATTTAAATGATGTTATTTTATGGTATGTTCATGAAAGCAGATTAATGATCATCATTAACTAAAAGGTGATGCTGGCAGCAGCCATGTCTTGTTGTAATTAGTGGTTAAAAAGTGGACAGAGTCTATATAAAGTGTTTAATTACATGCTATTCTTGATTATATGCTATGCTAACATGAAATAAACAGTATTCAACTATTGTATGTATAAAATATCATGTTTTTATGCTGATTTACCTCCTTTATTAAGGTTTATATCAGAAAAAAAATTACCGGTACGCGTTAAAAATTTGAGTATAAAAACCTCCCTGAATTTTGTCAAATCTCCCTGAAAAAAAAGTCAAATCTCCCTGGTAACCCTCCTGAAAATATCACATGTATGTTGATATGACATAAAAACAGTCTATTAAATCATTTAGGAATAGAATTTTGTTCATTCTTGATTTCAGGAAATTCATTACTTAATGAGTGATACATTTTACACCCTGTGTAGTTCCCAGGCACATGCTTATCCAGGGTTACATTCATTCACTGTCCGATTAGGTTTGCAGTCATCTTACAGGCTGGATAGGAGCCTAACATAATAAGTACCATATTTCTCCTAATACCAGCACATCACCTAATAGTAGCGCCCTCTTCCCCTCCTCCCTCCCCACCACCTTCCCACCACCTTTAAAAAGAAAAGTAAAATGAATAGAGATCAAAAATTCTTAAAAAATCAATACATTTTTTATCTTTTATATCCAAAATTCCAAAAAAAAAAAAAAAATCAATATATGTTCAGTGATTTGAACAAAATCTTTCCTGGCTGTTATTCATCAATTATTTGACCTACAGTCTTGAAGCTTTCTTTATACAAATAGTGCCCTTGGTTTAACAACAACCCCTATCTGTTTTTTGTCAGAGTGTTAAAGATCAAGGTAATATTGTCCTGACACCTAGGAAATTCTTTTAAAGTTCTCCGGCCATGTTTTGTTTCATGAACATGTTCATGTTTTTTTAAATCGAAATCAATACACAACAATAGATATTTACAATTTGCACATTGCAATATCTGTGAAAAGCAAGAACAAGATTTTATTTGATGACATAGAAAACTTTGAACAGGTAAATTAATCCACAGGTAAATGTATTTATCAATTATCTGGCAATAGTTGAGCAGCTATACAGTTCAGATTTACCTCATTTCCCCTGGCAGTCATGCAGCACTTGCAAGGGTAGGAACGTACGTCACTGACACCTGCAATTCTGATAGCATGTACACTTGTGCGAATGCTCGATTTGGTGAGTAAAACCTTCTTTTTTTCTATGAATTCAATGATATTTGTAAAATTGAACTAGTGCAGAGAAGGAAGCCTGCTCTCAATTATATGTAAACGCATGTGACTTTCCAAAAGCATTTACGGTTAAGTCCTGAAAACGTGACAAAGTCAATTTGAATTCTGACAGTGTGTACACACAAACACGAGACATTTGAAAACTTGTTAAATTTGGTCTTATTTCAACTTTTCGAAGTGAAAAGAAGCTGAGCCGGAGATTTGTTACTCCAAGCCGTTTTAGATATGCAATGTTCCGTGTCATTATTGCCTTGCTTGAAGACGTTCAGACGGAATATTAGACATGATAGCGCGTACGAAGTGAGAGTTTGAGAGATAGCACGTACACACAACATGCTAAATTTGGTTCAATTTTAGTATTGGTTTATTATACTTACGACAACATTACCATTGCTTTACTCAACTTGCATAAGTCCACGAGTGGAAAAAATTCCCTTCCCGGGACTGCGGCCCGATAAGGGAGCCGCTAATAGGTTAACCCAATACCTCCGAAATCAGAACGAGGCTTACTTCCTCTTATTCCGCAAATTCTAATTAAGGAGGGGTGGGATTAATGTTGTCGTAAGTATAATAAACCAATACTAAAATTGAACCAAATTTAGCATATTGGTATATTGATTACTTACGACAACATTACCATTGCGACTTTAACAAAATTAATATGGGGTGGAAATAAGTAGCCTGTTATGATAGGTAGAATGTATCAAGGGAATTTGAACAAACTAAAACTAACAAGCGAAGGGGAATGATCAAACCTGCTATAATCGCAAGAAATTAGAGCAGATTAGAAACTGCAGAAACAACTTACTGACACTCACCCATATATAGGGGTCCTGCTTGGTTCACAATACACAAATTGAAGGAGACTCCATGACATCTCCAGAAGAGGTGAAAATAACATGGTGAATGTGGCACGTGCAGTCCTATTCCCAAGTACATGTAGAAGTTCGGAACCTCTACTACACCCGTAGCTAATTCAAAGGTGTAAATTGTCAAATATGGTACATTAAACCGTCCGTCTGTCAAGAAGGTCAAGGGCAATTAAGCCCAGCACCATTGAATAATCGACAATATCAAGCATATCTATCAGAAGAATATGTTTGTATTAAATTGATTGTTAATAGAGAACCAGTATCAATAAATCCCAATTAGATACTTACATAAACAGTTTAAGTTTCATATAATTAACTGTATAGGCAATAAACTATAAACACAAAGTAACATTTAACTGTGTGCAAATGGGTAAAATAAGACATGCATATGGGAAACATTTTAACCAGCTAT
Source organism: Cyrtodaria siliqua (assembly GCA_037043455.1). Lineage (NCBI taxonomy): Eukaryota > Metazoa > Mollusca > Bivalvia > Adapedonta > Hiatellidae > Cyrtodaria > Cyrtodaria siliqua. Next base: position 21,380 of record JAWPHD010018258.1, on the reverse strand, counting down.
AACAGTAACCATCGGTAAGGCTGGTACATGCAAAACATGCATATGTAATAAAGTTTGGTTCGAAACCCGAAAGTTAGTGACTTGCAGAAACCTAGTCATCTAACTGGTCGGGTAGCGAAGCTCCGATAATGAACTGGGCAGCAACCAAAGGACCCAGAGCAGCCAATTTGTTATTGAGCTGGGAACAATCCCTTAGGTAGAATCTAACAAAGGGGTTGTCCGAATTCCAGCAGCATGCTTTTAGAATGCATTCTAAGTGAATTGAATTAGACCCTGCTAAGGATGAAGACAAAGCTCTTACTTCATGCGCTGTAGGGTTTGACCCTGGTAGATCGGTCTTTTGCACATTATAGGCCACTTTAATGGTTTCCCCAATCCATCTAGAAATGGAAGCCAAAGAAATTTCTTTAGTAGCGTGCAGAAAAAGTCTCTTTCTGCCCCGCCGCCAAAACCCTGAGTGCTCCAGGTAGATTCTTAAAGCCCTAACCGGACAGAGGCTAAAAGAAATGGTAGCACCTGAGGGGGGTAGAGCCGGAATAACCAGTGGTAAGCTATGAACTGAAGGTCGCTGGTTCTTAGCCAAAAACCTGGTAAGAATGTATGGTAACTGAAGACCCGTCTGCAGCAAAAGCAATAGATTCTTCAGTCCCCCGTAACTGACTGGTGATAGAGCCAGTAGGAGGAGCCTCTAACTTCTGAGATGGGCAGATGAACGTTACAAGGTGAATATGGTACCATCATGAGTCCTTCAATTCGGTCAAGGACAATAAGTCCACCACCATCTAAAGTCATAATCGACAATTTCAAGCAAATCTATGGAACAGAAATTGCTAGTATTACTAGATCATCTAAATAAGTATGGACCACTTGATTCAAAACTTACAATAACAACTTCATAACTGAGGTGTAAACACATTTTGAACATTGTGATATGAAGTGCTTACCAACCAAGATAAGCAAAAAATCAATAAAACTGCAATCGATTATTATGCCTACTGTTATAGACTTAGGCAAGGCCAAGTCAGCTAACTGGTAGAGGAGCACAACCTAATGACTGACTGGATCTAGTGAAAACAATATTTACGATAGAACGTAACAAATAATTTGTGAATTTTAAGTCAAATAAATGCTCTGACTTGTGCAGTCTTATTGGAATTGAAAAGGGTATATACCCAGACAAAAATCAGTCAGTTTGTTACTGGAATCTCTCTAGAAAAGGTAAAAAGAGATCCCTCTAGTAGCATTAGAGTGAATCGACTAAGATGGAAGTGTAATAAGAACTGCTCTACACTATTCTGCCAAGCTAAACCTCCGTGCCCTCAGAGTAACCCAGTGAAGGGCCTCCTGGAGGTACACTTATGTGAACTATTACCGAAAATTAGTCTGAGATGTAGTTAGAACAGACAAACTGCATACTGATTCGGAATGGAGGATAGTGGCAGATGTAGAATGTAACCATGGTAACCTCACTTAGGGGTTAACGCAGTGGTGAAGACACCAAGATGGACAGAAGTGCTGAGACAAGGGAACCCTATTAAAATTAAAATAATCGAATTTATTTATTAAGGATAACACATTAAGTAAGTGAACAAATCTTACATGTGGCCCTTAAGGAACAACTTAAGGGTTACCAAAGCCAACCTGAGAGACCCTTAAAAATGCATTAAGGGTAGCTCTACTAAACCCCTAGACCACGGCAGAAAGTCACCTTGAATGTGGCTGTGCACATGCACGCGCCCCTCCCCACTTTTGTTCTGATCACGGCAGAATGTCACCTTGAATGTGGTTGTGCACCCGCACCCACCTCCACTTTTGTTAAAGTAAAAGGCCAACGAGACTTTAACCTAGCATGTAGATCTAGCCGAAAAGAACTGTGTCTCCGTACGAATGTGGCATATATAGAAACAATAAATAAAGAGATGCGCCACATTTATCTCAAAACCGCCTGAGGGTAAGACTTCAACGAGGAGAAGTCCGGTTCCTAAGGCATAATTAATTTACGGATTAGAAGCCGGGCCTAAAAATCAGTATAGCCTACCAAGACGTTAGGAACATAATCATACTGATAAAACCAGTGATTCATTTTGAAATCTGCTTTAATAAGTCCCTGGGACTCACATATTTTGAAACAATGGGTCCAAACTAAAAAACAATGGGTCGAAAGATTTTTTCAAATCAAATTTTGTTAAATATAATTTATATAACCAGTGTTTCATTACGAATTCAGTCTGAATTAGTCCCTAGAACTCACATAGATCCGAACAATGAGTCCCATGAAAATTGGTTCTGTGATGGTGCTGACAACAGTTTGTCGAAAGATTCAAAACAGAATTAAAAAGACTAGGATATAGGCTAGGCCAAGTGACTTTGATTTGCCTTATTTTAATTGTTCATTCTTCTTCTTTAGATTAAGTTACCGTGTAGAATTTTCTTAAATTAGTTTTCAGATTCAATTGATGCATGCCATGGGATGCACATTTTTGAAATGATGGGTCCACAGAAAAAGTGTGAGTCGGGGACTCGGGATGCGTAGCAAATGAAACGCTGTAGACCTACTCTAAACTGGCAGAAACACTAGGATACTGTATCCTGGTTCTCGCAAGACTAAAAAGGGAGGAGAATGAACAAACTACGCGAACTATCATCAGTACCCTTAGGGTAATGGAGAGTGAACCCTGGCACTACAGCCCATTAACTGTATGACTGTATGGAGGAGTGGGTAGGGTAAGGAATCTAGAAAGTGATCCTAGCTGCAAGAACTGGAGACAATAACGTCAAAAGCGGCATTACGTAATTGTCGATATTTCACAAGTGAAACACAACCATGAATTATAAGGTTTATCATAAAATCCACAATAAAAACAAAAAGACCGTTGTCTTGTGGCTGGTATGGGGCACGAACTAGGGACTCCTCGCTACAGGGGGAAAGTATGTGCCACTGTAAATAATAAAAGCTATTGTAAATATAAACCTACCTCAACAAAGGTGGTGATATAATTTGATATCATTAACTTACAAATAAGCAGCCCACAGAGCAAAGTAGTGGGGTATTTGATAGATACTGTATACAATATTAGTAAAAGTATCCATATCAACCGGGCAGGGCTTTTAAGAAAGCGCTTATTTCTCTTTTTGGGAAAAATACAAGGTTTCATAAATTAAGTAAATATGACATTAATATACTTTATTTATATTGTCATCCATTATTTACCATAATTATTAACTTCCATGTTGGAATTTACTTAGCAGCCAAAAACACACTGCAGAATTCATGCTTTTTCTCAAATTCTAAGAGACTGTTGTTTTCCGATTGGGAAATATTTTTGCCACAGTTGGGAAAAAACAGTCCAATTTTCTGTTGGGAAGATACCCTTTACAGGCCTCTATTATATAAGGTAAAAAAAAAAAAAAAAAAAGCCCTGCCTGGTAGAAGAGTCTAAGTAGCAGGGGGAAATAACCCCCTATCTCTTAATGACACCCTTGGATATAAATATTACTGCCGCTAAATAAAATAAATGCTTATATACCTGCAAGTCTGTTGAGCATGAACATAAACAACAGACCTGCAGTCATCATCTATTAAACCGTAACCAGGGCAGGAAACGGTTGCAGAGTTACTTGTCCATAATCCACAGATCATGGCGGAGAAACCGTAGTAACTAAAATCATCCTAGATAGGTCAATTCTTGTGACAGACCTCGAGAGTAGGTACTGACTTCTAACGAGGTTACCTGCAAACTAGTTCAATAGTTAAGTCCATAAGGACAGAAAAGAACAAAGTCATTCACTAAGAATCTTTAGTTAAAGACAAGTATCGGATTCCTCCGTAGTGGGTATAAGCAAGACCACGAGAGGAATATACTTTAAATTTAAATACTCTGTAAGGATTATTAGTAAACACATAGATCCTAAAGATACAAAAGCATTCAATAAGGATCTAAAATCGATAACAAAGGCAGACAATGCTAAAGAAGTGTTTATAAATAAAAGGACTTCACTCTTGGAATGCGGTTATCATACCAAAGAGAAAAGATTATCCCAATAACAGCACTGTCTAGGAATTATGATTTTCTAAAGAGGTCTAAGTCCTATTGTTGCAAGTGTTTCCGACATAACACTGAAAGGAAGAACAAGAAAGTGTCCCGGACACATTTTATAATCCATATGTTATCTAAATTGCTATCATATGATTTGATTTACTGTTTGTTCCTTGTCATGTTCACATTGTTATGAATATTAAAATAAAATATTCTATTCTATTGAATCTGCGATTATACAACACGTAAGAAAATATAATAACAGAAGGTAGTCCATGACTAAGAAGAAACAGTCCAGACTCTATTGTGCCCATCGCGGAGGGGCTACCCTGTCGTGTTTGTTGGTGGAGTGACTTTAACCTCAGAACAACACGCACACACATGACTAAGAAGTATTACCTGAATAATCACAGTTACCCCTGTGCCTGGACTGTCGGGAAGGTGACCTAGATGAGTCCGAGTCGGAGCTGTTCTGAGGACCTTCCGCAAACCCTTTAGGGAGAGTCTCTGCCAACACCGTGGTCCCCCCCATTACCGGTCAGCTAACTGAACAAGGGTTGAAAGGGGAACCAGGTATCTCTTTTCTCTTCTTCTCTGCCACCACCGTGATCCCCCCCATTACCGGCCAGCGAACTGGGACAAGGGTTGAAAGGGGAACCAGGCAGTTTCCATCTGGGTTGGGGTTTATCCTGGGCGTAAGGGGTACTCATTTCCCCCTTCGAGCAGGACTCCCCACCCAGCGGTGGCTTGGTCACTTGCGACATAATGCGCTAAAAATAGAAAAAGTACGACAGCGAGTGCTAGACACACAAACTGTAAATGTAGAAAAGGTGTATAACGATAAAGAAATACCAAAATAAAGTCAACAAAACACAAAACCCGTGGAAGAAACGCAAAATTGAGCCACTCGAAATTACCTGATCCTTTCGAAATCAGCGCGAGTGGAATAAGAGGAAGTAAGCCTCGTTCTGATTTCGGAGGTATTGGGTTAACCTATTAGCGGCTCCCTTATCGGGCCGCAGTCCCGGGAAGGGAATTTTTTCCACTCGTGGACTTATGCAAGTTGAGTAAAGCAATGGTAATGTTGTCGTAAGTAATCAATATACCAATATGAATAATTGAGAAAATGATGGATAGCGCATACATAAAATGTGATTGGGTAGGTATATACATTCTGACATTTCTCAAATGATGCCTGTAAATCAAATGTGTGTTAATAGTGTACAAATGTACATGTCAGAGGCAGTCCCCAGTCAGTTCAACTTCCCCAATAAAGTTATAGTCTGGCCCCAAAAAAAACGGAAAAGGATTCATCTGGCGTAAAGGTGCGCAGAACAGATTGACTCGGAACAAGGAAATTTATATCTGATTCAACAGGCTCGCATCTGCCTCTTCTGGCTTCACCCGCGACAACTTGCGAAGTGTTTTTAAATCCAGACATAAATCTCAGAAATTTTCCGCCAAATAACTGCCAACCGAGCTTCCAAAATGTCTTGCTTTCTTCACTATATCTCATAGAAGATGTCATCTCCTCACCATACCACGCAACAACTTCAGTCTACAACAAGAATGCCATATTTTTTACTGGCTGGACACCCTGATGTATTTGCTGGAAAAATCTAGAAACACATTCTTAATTCCTTCTTTGGCGAGTTGTTTAATGACGTCCGGTGCCAACTCCATCATTTCTCGAATGTCTTCTTTAAGTCCATCATCATCTTCCCAATTTGCAGAACTTTCACCCGGTCTCAAATCATTGGATGTTTCGTCCTCATAAATGAACCCAGCAAGATCACTCGGGTCATCATTATCTCCAAGAGTCACATTGTCCTGGTGCGTCTTGTGTAGAGGGAGACTCGGTGATTTCGTCTTAATATAATATGGACCTGAAACACACAAACAAGTCTTAGAGTCCAATTTAGACAGAATAGCAAATATGAAAGTAGGTTTAAAATGAGGATATATTCAAAGACTGTTTGGCCTATTTCGTATTGAATAACGGGCGTGCTTAATTTTCAGTGTAGGTCATCCATGTATACCAATAACTAGACGGGTGTTCCCCGGAACACGTGTGTCGCCTGTCAGCGGTTTGTCAGTATAACAAGGTTTTTTTGGACCTGATAAATTACCTTGAACTATCCTGAGTAAGTTTTTTTTATGAGGAAAAAATCAGTATTTAACCCATATAATGACCTTCAGTGAGACCTTGACCTTTATATTCTATTATGGTCATGTGATGTTGTCAAGATCAGTACATATTGAAAGTTTGATGAAGAAATATCAAGAAATGAGAAAGTTATAGCCAATGTTAAGTTTTCGTGACCGCCTGACGGACTGACAGACTGATGGACTGACGGACGGACGACAAAGTGATCCATACGTATCGCATTTTTCTTCGAAAAGGTCACACAAAAACAGCGCCATCAGTCGATGTTTCGGGCAAAATAAAAGCCCAAATCAATATCATCGATATATCCGAAACATCATTTCTTAACTATAGAGCTTTCGGTATTTTTAAAAATGGTCGCATCTGATTTCGAATACTGTGAGTTGGGGCCACATGATTTTCACACTTGTATCGCCTGTCATTCTAAAACACAAAGTGTGCATACACAGCTTGGGAAAATAAAATACCATTGTATTTAATTAAAAGCAATAAATCCGCTAAATTGTATCAATGCAGATGCCATAACTTTACTGTCGTCATCAATTCAAAAATATGTATGAACAATTTTTCTTTATTTTCTTTCAAAATAAACTTGCATTTTACAAATACCTTTACGTGCTTCTATCTCGAAAGTCAACCGCTTGGTGACTGGAGATTGTGTTGGGGTTAAATTTGCACTATGTCTTCGTTTACCGTCATCAGTGAATCGTTTGGTGACTTGTGAAGTTTCGGTGAGATTCCAGGACATGTAAATGAACTGCCAGAATAAGGTTTTTCACTGGAATTGGTCGTAAATTGTTATTAATGGTTTTCCTCAATTCTCTCTTTTCTCATTCTTTTTTTCTGTTTAAAGTTAGGCTGGATTTTTTTCTTCTCATGGTGAATATCTAAAAATATAAAACATTCCATATATCAACTAATTATTTGCATTAATTTAACATTAAATTAACGAACTTACTAACGTTTACCCCATTTTTTGCTTTTATGGGTTTGTGTGTACGTGCTATCTGTTTAAATGCGCTTTTCTCTTGTGTGTACGTGCTATCTCTCAAATTCTCACTTCGTGCGCACTATCATGTCTAATTTTCCCTCGTAACGTTTTCAAACAAGGCAATAATGACATGGAACATTGCATATTTAAAACGGCTTGGAGTAACAAATCTCCAGCTCAGCTTCTTTTCACTTCGAAAAGTTGAAATAAGACCAAATTTAACAAGTTTTCAAATGTCAAGTATTTGTGTGTACGCACTGTCAGAATTCAAATTGACTTTGTCGCGTTTTCAGGACTTAACCGTAAATGCTTTTGGAAAGTCACATGCGTTTACATATAATTGAGAGCAGGCTTCCTTCTCTGCACTAGTTCAATTTTACAAATATCATTGAATTCATAGAAAAAAAGAAGGTTTTACTCACCAAATCAGAATTCAAATTGACTTTGTAGCATTTTCAGGACTTAACCGTAAATTCTTTTGGAAGGTCACATGTGTTTACATAGAATTGAGAGCAGGCTTCCTTCTCTGCACTAGTTTAATTTTACAAATATCATTGAATTCCTACAAAAAAAGAAGGTTTTACTCACCGAATCGAGCGTTGGCACGTGTACGTGCTATCAGAATTGCAGGTGTCCGTGACGTAAGTTCCTACCCTTGACTTGGTACATCATGCAAATAAAATACTTATTTTTACATACAACTTAGTTGCAGTTTTCAATATATGTTTCTCTCTGAGACTATTAAGAAATGTTCAGATGACGTTTAAGAGTTAAATTTGTTAATTGATAATACATGTACTACAAAAAGGGTGACCATTCATCTTTAACATGAACACCTTAGCAAGTGGGCATATAATCCCCCGTTAGAGGGCGCTCTTGTTTCTGTAGTCAAAACGTGAGTGAGTGTGACAGATGTCAAACTTTTATCAGTTGGCCCTGTAAAGATTCAATCTGACTTTTGAACCCGTCTTAGACCAGTGGAGCTGGTTTTTTTGCCGAATATTAGTTTGTCACTCATAGTTGTCATTGTTTCTTCTGTGAAATGAATTGGAAAATGATTTGATTAGATTTGGTGTAAGATTGGTTTGATTTACTTGTCCAAGTTTACCATGATGCAGAATGAGTGGTGAAAAAATTGAAGAAAAATATTTAAATATTTTTTAAGCTATGCAGTCGGGTAATGTTTTTATGCTCCCCGAAGGGCATATAAGTTGCCGCTTTGTCCGTCCGTGCGTCCTTGTGTCCATCACACTTTCTTGTCCGGACCATAACTCAAAACGTATTAAAGGGAATGAAATGAAACTTGAACATTGATAGAGGGCAATGAGAGGATGTGCAGAGTGCAAGAACTGTAACTCTGTCTTCATTCAAATTAGAGTTATTGCCCTTTGTAATTTATTGCCATTTGTAATTTTATACTTATTTGTTTTGTCCAGAGCGTATCTTCAAAACTACTGATGGGACTGCAATGAAACTTCACGCAATGAAAGAGGGCAATGAGTGGAAATGCAGAGTGCAAGAACTGTGACTCTGTCTTCATTAAAATTAGAATTATTGCCCTTTGTAATTTTATACTTAGAATTTTGTCCAGAGCATATCTTCAAAACTACTGATGGGACTGCAATGAAACGTCACATAATGAATGAATGAATGGTGTTTTAAGGCACATCGACACATAAATAGGTCATATTGTGCGCAAAAACTGATGAAAGATGAAACTTCACATAATGATAGAGGTCAATGAGAGGAAGTGCAGTGTGCAAGAACTGTAACTCTGTCATCATTCAAATTAGAGTTATTGCCCTTTGTAATTTTATACTAAGATGTTTTTTATCCGGAGTATATACTACTAAAGCCTGAAAAAACAACCTGTGTTTCTGGTTACGTGACACTCCCTATTTTTTGCGCTGACCCTACATTTTTTTATCATATAAAAAAAGGATGAAAAAGCTGGGTACGAAACGGTAATGTACGAAAATATTGAGTACGAAACATGCGCTAAAACATGGGCGCCTCCATGGTGCACTGCGCGTCCATTTTGGCTATTAGAATTGGAAAATGCAGCCATGGGACAGAGCAGAAGTTTATGAAAAAAATTAATCATGACATGCTGCCAGCAGATTTGTTCTTCCAATGCCACACAGCCTCAGGAAATGATAAAATTCAATCTTTCACAGCCATTTGTAAGATGGAACTCTCAGGGTCGGAGCTATTGTGATCACTTTTTGCCTGTCTCTCCGACTGCCGTCCGTCAACAAATAAACTCATAATGGCACAAAACGTGTTTTCAATTTATTTTATTCAAAACAAACAAGTTATACTGTTAGATATCATGAGGTTAGTTTCCTTCTGTCCTTGCAAAATCACTACAAATTAACTACTTGACAAAGTTAAAGATACCTTTAACATCGTCCAAACCACATGGGCAATTTTTTTTTAAAAAAAAAAAGAAAAGAAAAAAAACACCTTCCTACCTACCCTAATTTTTTCAGCTGAGTAACCAGAAAAACAGGTTGTTTCTGGGCTAATGGAACCGCAAATTTTTTGCCTCTCGAATCCCACTGGGAGCTTGACCTGTAAGTGAGAAAGTGTTGATTCTTACGGATGGCGGAAGGTGTACAGACCGGTTCTACCCAGGAAAAGTGAGTGGTCTGCCTCCACCACAAAAAATCGACCTTCATATATAACCTTGCATGTGTTGAAAATGATGTAAAACACCACTACAAACAAACAAACAAACAGGAACTGCAGATTGAAAACTGCTGGGTGATACAAGGCCATATGATAAGTTGAGGATCCATTTCGGGGAGCATCCCTCAGTTCTACTGATTTTCTTGTTTTGCTTCTGTATATTCAAATATTCTGATGTACTGTTTTAAGTTGAATGCTTTTAAATTTTGAAGAAAACGAAAAAATAAAACACTGACAAAAAATGCAAGTAAACAAGCGAGTTGACTAACTTAACCTCAGGAGATGCACTCTACTAATGTTTCTATTCCCTAGCAAGCTCGGTAGCTGAGTGGAGAAGGCCTTGGCTTTAGAGCTACAGACCTCTGCCCCGCATGGTTTCACTGATGGGAATCTTCATCCTTCATCTCATCTCCTCATCGTTGTCCCTGTGTAACCTAATATGATGTGTTAATGGGATGTAAACCTCCATATCATTGTTATTCTGTGAGTTTGAATTGCAGTTTTACAGTTCCTTTCTTCCGGAGTGTATTATTAGAGACCAGTGCATACATGATCGGGCCCTGGTATGATTTTGTTATTCGGAATGAGAAAGCAGTGTGTTTGAGGAGCTCCATTCTTCTGTATTTTATTACTTAGAGGCCATCCCATACATGATTGGGTCCTGGTATATGTCCTTAGGAAGGAGGAAGCAGAGTGTTTGATATTTAAAGCTCCCTTCTTCTGTATTACTTAGAGGCCAACCCAGGCATGATTGGGCATTGGTAATATTTGTCCTTGGGAAGCAGGAAGCAGAGTGATTAAGGAGCTCCCTTCTTCTGAAATGTATTAGTTAGAGACCAGACCATACATGATTGGGCCCTGGTATATGTCCATGGGAAGGAGGAAGCAGAGTGTTTCGAGGAGCTCCCTTCTTCTGGAATGTATTACTTAGAGACCAGACCATACATGATTGGTAGTGCTGGGTATCACATCCAAAAAAAGTATCGCGATATATATTGCGATACAATTAAGAGACTGTATCGCAATATGTATCATACTATATTGTCTTGTACAATTGTGTTGATAATTTCAATAGACTTTTCCGATTTCCTGGTGTACTTCGATGCAGATAACATAACGTGATGCAATGTTGGTTGTGCTTGTGAATGAGAAACATTACGCATGGCAGTTCCGATGTTGACAATGTCTACTTTCTGTTTTGAATTTGTATTCAAACGTCTTGCGAAGTAATGTCTTCGCAAGTGAGTTACCAAATGTGCTGTGCTGCCGGAGCAATTACAAAATGTAATATTGCCTAGATCTATTATTGTAGCGCCATTTTTAAGCCCAAAGTGATCTCAAACACACGATTTTGCACTTTGTTTTCAACATTTCTCAATCACTTGAATCGGCCATGCTCGTCTGAGTGCATGGTACCCAGCACTACATATGCACAAATTACGATAAGCGAACACCAGATATTAATGGAAGTGCGTCTATTTTTAACTATGATGGTGCCCACTTTCCAGTATGTGTATTTACGATTGTATTATAAACACGGGTCCATACGAAGTAAAAAATAGATCTTAGTTGCAGATTACGATTTACTGTCATAATCAAAACACGTGAACCAAAAACCGATATGAACTGGTATGCTAAAAAATATCACGGTTCGTATTTAATACATCGATAAACCAATAATACTGCGCAGCCCTAATGATTGGGAAGGAGGAAGCAGAGAGTTCGAGCAGCTCCCTTCTTCTGGAATGTATTACTTAGAGACCAGTCCAGACATGATTGGGCCTAGTTTTTTGTGTCCATGGGAAGAAGGAAGCAGAGAGATGAAGAAGGTTCTTTCCTCTGGAGTGTATTACTTAAGAGATCAGCCCATACATGATTGCGCTCTGGTATATAGAAGAAAAGAGAGTGTTTGAGATTTGCTCCCTTCTTCTGGAGTGTATTACTTAGAGACCTGCAGCCCATATATGATTGGGCCCTGGTATATGTCCTTGGGAAGGAGGAAGCAGAGTGTTTGCGGAGCTCTCTTCTGATGTATATTAACGTATTTAGAGACCGACCTCTACCAGCCAGAACATGGGTGGGTTCTGGTATAATTATGTTGTTGGGAAGGAGTGAGAAACCCTTGGGTGGGTTCTGGTATAATTATGTTGTTGGGAAGGAGTGAGAAACCCTTGGGTGGGTTCTGGTATAATTATGTTGTTGGGAAGGAGTGAGAAACCCTTGGGTGGGTTCTGGTATAATTATGTTGTTGGGAAGGAGTGAGAAACCCTTGGGTGGGTTCTGGTATAATTATGTTGTTGGGAAGGAGTGAGAAACCCTTGGGTGGGTTCTGGTATAATTATGTTGTTGGGAAGGAGTGAGAAACCCTTGTTTACTTTATAACATAGATAAATCACACACCGACATAAGCTTAGTGCAAAAGACAATTACCCAGGACTCGGTGGACTTAAAATCCGGACATCACAGCCTCATCGCAGAACCGAGTTTCTACGGTGGGTCCGAGAGCAAGCCAAATAGTTTCTGTATCTGTTAATTGAAGTCTATCCTCATATTATGTCAAAGAACCATAGGAATTGTATATATTCATTAGTAAAAGTGGACAAGGTTTCCAGGTTCTTTTTTGCCTCTCTTAAGGGCAGATCTAAAAATCCGAAAATAATGTATTGATGAGCAGGCCATTAAACAATGATTCAGTTGAATGATTAGAACATTGGTGATCTGTGAACTTACCTTAATTAATATGGTTAATGCATGTGTGCCGGGTAAAAGTCTAGATTTATTTACGGGTACTTAAAAAAAGAGTTGGTAACTCATAATTCAATGCTCTGACAATGATAAAAAAAGGATTATGGTGAAGGTGTTTGTATTGTAGTTATACATTTGGGATTCAGAACTTATTATATAGGTTACATAGGTAGCTTATATGAAGGCTTTGAAATGGTGTACATCTGTGATTGTTGTTGGAGGGATAGCGGCTTTAAAACTCAAATAAAAATGAGCACTGATTTCTTTCTATGTGGTGTATATATTTCTGTTAATATTTTGACACTGTAGATGATATTTCTGTCAACAATATTAATTGGTATATGTCTTTGCTTGTTGGTTTTGTTTGTATAACAGGTGGTGAAAAAATTGTGCCTCGACCAGGACTTGAAGTAATAGTGCTTGCTGCTTAACATGCTAGCACTCTGCCAACTGCATACAATTATAATACTCATGCTTTTTAAAAGTTATTCATATTTGTAGTATATGTATGTTGATGAGTAGTGATACCCACAATTTTAAAAAACTGAGAGTTTTTGTACAAAAAGTATGAGTAAAATACTAAGAAATAGTAATATATCTATAGATCATGACCAAAAATTAGTCCAAAAGAAGACTACAGTGTTGATTTTGCCAATATACCAGTAAGAGGTAATAATAGAGTTGAATGGCTTAAAACATAGAACAGCAGCATATTGAACTTAATTGGGCTGTGTTGTCAGTTAGGCCAAGAAAAAGAATAGTCGACCGACCCTATGTTTTGTCTCGACTCTAACCTTTTATTTCCCTGTTTCAAAAAAAAATATTGCGATCTCTTGTGCTGCGATGATGACGATATTGTTTTCGTTCTGTATTTTGTCAGTGCTTTAGTCCGACGCAAATACTGCGATTGGTGTATCTCGGATGTTTACGCTTGTTTTTACCCGGCAATGGCTGCCTCAGCAAAGCTTATGGCCTTCAAGGTCGCTAAATGCGACCACCAAGTGGGCAGGAGTTGTATTAGCTGTATTTCTACCAACAAATTGGTGGCCGATATTATCGGGGAGGTTCATCCTTCATATAAATTCTACAATATTACTGTCACCGGTTCTGTATGTATTTTTCCTAGCAACACAATAAAAAATAAGTCAAATATATTCTTCGGCTCACACAACCAATGTTAATAAAATTGAAATATTAAAAGTAAAAAAAAACAAGTAATTTTATTTCATTGTATGTTTTACAATGTTGATAATTTATTGCTTTCTTGTCTTGTACGTTCCTCTATTAAAAATAGCACTCTATGCAACTCTGTGGTGGCCCTCAGTGAAATCCTGATTTATGGAAATTTATATTTGGTATTGTCATGTTATTATGTTTAATATCATGTTATTACAAGAACTGGTGAATTAATCAGAAAGTTATATCATGTATCATTGTTTTATTTGTTTTTAATAGAAATGATTTTTATGACGAATAAAATTAATGTGCTTCAATCCACTTGTTACATATTTAATACTTCCAGTTTTAGAATAGCGACATAGAGAGCTGACTGCTGTGTGTACTTTTATGTTCGCTGCATGTTTTATTGAAGCAATATTCCAAACAAATGTTTGTTTTGCTCTGTGACTTCTTTCCCATCTTCGTGTGATGAGTTCAAAGTCCATTTTGGAGCAATTTTAAATTATATATATTAATATATACATCTTTGAGGCCCTCAAAATCAGAGTTTAGAATTATGTTTTCTGGTTGTAATATCTACCTTCGTGTAGTACAAAAAAAAAGAAGAAAAAAAGAGAAGAAAATCGACCTACCTACCCTATTTTTTTGAGCAGGAAACCTGAAACATGGCTATTTTTTTTCTTGGCCTTATTATGACCATTAGTTGATGGGGTGTCAACATAACTCCTAAATATTGATGACAGTTGATGACATAACATGGGTAAATACAGCATGGTTGTATGATAATGGTCTTTTGTTGGCAGGGTGTCCTTGTATAACAGAATGGTCAGTTAACATTGATCATTATTTCTTCCCTTAATTGGATTTTCTGAAATGAAAAGAAACACTACAAATACAAAATTACTGAACATTCATTTATAGATTTTCCTGAAAAACAGAGGGACATTGACTTTGTGTAAATCAATTTGTACGTACTGGTGATCTTGTTGTGTTGGAATTCGCAACATGGCCTAGTGATGGAGTATCCACCTCGCATGTGGGATGTCACAGGTTCAATCCCCTGCTGGATTGTACCAAAGACTTCATGAAAATGCTGCTATTAACTCCCTTGCTTGACTCTCAGCATATAAAAGGTAGAGCTAGGACTTTTCATCCTGGTGTCGGTATAAAGTGACTCGGCGAGTATCATGTCATGTGTCTATGGCGTGGTATTACAGTGTGGCAACACTATAAAGTTGGGCATAGAGCTCATTGCTACAAGGAGACAAGTTGTGAATAACGATTGAAAGATTTGTTAAAAGATACATTAAACTACACGCATGCACGTACACACGCACGCACGCACACCTTGACCATTACTTGAAAAATATTAGACATGTTCATTGAACTTCACTACCTCAAGGAATGTTGCTATACATGTCCAATAACTCTGATTTTCATTTTGGCAGAGTTATGCCCCTTTTCATAAATCTTTAACCTGCAATCAAACCAAGCTCCAAACTGGAGGAAATAAGCACATGGCAGGTGACACAAGTGTTCCATGGAACACCCTTCCAGCCTTATTGATCTGGCACAATATTAAAAAACTGATTTTTTTTTTTGTTCAATATCAACATGGCACTGCTTGTTTCTATTCCTGGCAACTCTATTTCAGAGACCAAATTGGCAAGTTATGCCAGTATGTAGGCAAGTATATTAGTCTCAAGTACACAATCATGCAATTATCTCTCTCTAAAATTCTTTTCAAATATTGTGACAATTAAGCTGACAAATATAGAATTATACAACTAAACTGAAAAATTTCACTTCACTTATTCAAATGAATCCATTTAAACTGTCAACACATCTATATGGCATTTCTTTGCATGGGGTGGAACTTTTTGTTTTCTTGAAGTGAATAAAGTGTTGAAATTGTTGTCAAGAATAAAAAGAAGGAAACAAGAAGTTAATGGCCTGTTTAAAAAGTTTTCATTACATTTACACAAATTCCTGGTTTTGACAACACTTACCACATGGTGTGGCTAGGTTTATTATTGACAACACTTACCACATGGTTTCGGCTTACCACATGGTGTGGCTAGGTTTATAGTCCCCCACCTTAGAGATACCAAACTTGATATTTGAATACATCTTGGGATAGCGGTGTGTCGCATAGCTAAATAAGCTAACAGTGACCTTGACCTTGACCTGTGACCTCTGTCATAGAAAATGTTCCGAAAATGCTTGTCTGGGCCATATTTTCAATACTATAAGAATTTGAGATACCAAACTTGGTATGTGGATACATCTTGGGATAGCGGTGTGTCGCGTACCAAAAAAGGTCACTGTGACCTCTGCCATAGAAAATGCTTGTCCGGACCGTATTTTCAATACTACAACACTTAGAGATACTAAACTTGGGATTTGAATACATCTTGGGATAGCGGTGTGTCACATACCAAAATAAGGTCATTGTGACCTTGACCTGTGACCTCTGTCATAGAAAATGCTTGTCCGGACCGTTTTTTCAATACTATAGCACTTAGAGATACCAAACTTGGTATGTGAATACATCTTGGGATAGCGGTGTGTCGCGTACCAAAATAAGGTCATTGTGACCTTGACCTGTGACCTCTGTCATAGAAAATGCATAGAAAATGGTTATTCAGATCGTATTTTCAATACTATAACACTTAGAGACATCAAACTTGGTATGTGGATACATCTTTGGGTAGCGGTCACGTACCAAAATAAGGTTACTATAACCTTGACCTTGACCTGTGACCTCTGTCATAGAAAATGCTTGTCCGGACCGTATTTTCAATACTATAACGCTTAAAGATACCAAACTTGGGATGTGGATACATCTTGGGATAGCGGTGTGTCGCGTACCAAAATAAGGTCACTGTGACCTTGACCTGTGACCTCTGTCATAGAAAATACTTGTCCGGGCCGTATTTTCAATACTATAACACTTAGAGATACCAAACTTGGTATCTTGGGATAGCGGTGTGTCACGTACCAAAATAAGGTCATTGTGACCTTGAGCTGTGACCTCTGTTATAGAAAATGCTTGTCCGGACTGTACATTCAATACTATAACACTTAGAGACACCAAACTTGGTATGTGAATACATCTTGGGATAACGGTGTGTCGCTTACCAAAATAAGTTCATCTTGACCTTGACCTGTGACCTCTGTCATAGAAAATGCTTGTCCGGACCGTATTTTCAAAACTATAACACTTAGAGATACCAAACTTGGGATGTGGATACATATTGGGATAGCGGTGTGTCACATACCAAAACAAGGTCACTGTGACCTTGACCTTGACCTGTGACGTCTGTCATATAAAATTCTTGTCCGGACCGTATTTTCAATAGTGTAACACTAAGAGATACCAAACTTGGTATGTGAATACATCTTGGAATAGCGATGTGTCACATACCAAAATAAGGCCATTGTGACCTTAACCTTTGACCTCTGTCATAGTAAAATGCTTGTCCGGACCGTATTTTCAATACTATAACACTTAGAGATACCAAACTTGGTATGTGAATACGTCTTGGGATAGCGGATTGTCGCGTACCAAAATAAGGTCATTGTGACCTTGACCTTGATCTTTGACCTCCATCATTGAAAATGTCTGGAAAATGTTTGTCTGGGCCGGTGGGGGAATATGGATTGCCCTGCAATTCTTGATGCTCTTGTTATTGACAATGCACTTACCACATGGTGTGGCTAGGTTTATTATTGACAACACTTACCACATGGTGTGGCTAACCACATGGTGTGGCTAGGTTTATTATTGACAACACTTGCCACATGGTGTCGCTTACCACATGGTGTGGCTAGGTTTATTTTTGACAACACTTAATTACCACATGGGGTGGCTAGGTTTATTTTTGACAACACTTACCACATGGTGTGGCTAGGTTTATTTTTGACAACACTTACCACATGGTGTGGCTTACCACATGGTGTGGCTAGGTTTATTTTTGACAACACTTAATTACCACATGGTGTGGCTAGGTTTATTTTTGACAACACTTACCACATGGTGTGGCTTACCACATGGTGTGGCTAGGTTTATTATTGACAACACTTACCACATGGTGTGGGTAGGTTTATTATTGACAACACTTACCACATGGTGT
Organism: Cyrtodaria siliqua; assembly: GCA_037043455.1. NCBI lineage: Eukaryota > Metazoa > Mollusca > Bivalvia > Adapedonta > Hiatellidae > Cyrtodaria > Cyrtodaria siliqua. The sequence continues at coordinate 3,434 of JAWPHD010018258.1, read as the reverse complement.
GGCTAGGTTTATTTTTGACAACACTTAATTACCACATGGTGTGGCTAGGTTTATTTTTGACAACACTTACCATAAGGTGCGACTAGGTTTATTTTTGACAACACTTACCACATGGTGTGGCTTACCACATGGTGTGGCTAGGTTTATTTTTGACAACACTTAATTACCACATGGTGTGGCTTGGTTTATTTTTGACAACACTTACCACATGGTGTGGCTAGGTTTATTTTTGACAACACTTACCACAGGGTGAGACTATGTTAAGGGTATTGTCCCCTTTTGTGTAATGCCACTGAGATTGCATTGGAAAGAGATAACAATTAGAACTCAAATACTCTTGAACATTTTACATGAAACTTTCGGTTTAATATGTTAACACATTTATCTAGGCAGTGCTACCCTTGAATTATAAATACATACTTGATAAATAGTCAATACACACATGACCTTGAGCATGACATAAGCTGAGTATGGATCAATACGCACTTTGATCAAGTTTGTGTATTTATTATTCAAGTATAGAACTTTCTAGATAAAAGTGTAAACATATTAAACTGCAAGTTACATGTAAAAATATTCAGGATTATTTTCTAATAGTTCTATTTTTTCTTTTGTTTTCAATGGGATTCCACAAAAGGGGACATAACTCTTAAGTTTGACAAGCACTTATGGCATGATATAGTATGTGTTGTTTTTAACAACATTCATTGTGTGGGCGTGAGGCTTTTGTTTTGTTTTGACAAGACTTATGGCAATGTGCGGCTATGTGAATTATGGACGTTTAACATTTCGGCCTTTTTTTCATCAAGACCAGTATCATGATTAAGTGACGCGTTGCATCCACATGACATTGTTTAGACGGACCGGTGCCATATTGTTGAACTAAATGTTTTAATGGCACTTGGTAACATAATGCCATTAACAATAGTTGCAACAATCAACATCGATCCATTTTATTGCTAAAACAATCAACATTCTGTTATTTTTTTCTTTTCGCCCTTAAATGTTAACAGAGTAAAACTTGTTTTACTATTAATATCAGTAGCGTGGCTACGTATTAGGCCAAAAGGGTCGAGCCTGCACAAAATTTTCACATGGATGGTTGAAAAATATAACAATGAAATAATAGTGTATGAATTTATTGAATTTTGAAGTGTGATTTTTGCTAAATTTATATCTTAATAAACTCCAAAACGCACCAGAAACATCCTATGTTTTTAAAATTTTCCGAAGAAGCATGCCCGGACCCCACTAGAAGGCCTGAACATCAAAAATTGTATGAATGTGGTTTTTTGTGCTGTAACATTCATTTTGATGCAAATAGCATAATATCCAGTTAATGGATTATCCAGTTAATGGATTGTCAATTAAGAATATCTAAATGTGTAGCATGTAACAAAAGATTTATAACAGAAGCTATAGCTGAGTACATATTCATATTATTTTTTATACACATGCCTATTATGTAAGGCGGGCGGGTGGGTTGGTTTCCGATCATTTGAAAGAGAACGTGTGCATGCTTTGAATTCATATTTGCTTTGCAGTTATATCTGGAGGAGAGGAAACTTTCATTGACATTTTAGATCAATAATTATTGCATGGTCAAAGGCCAAAGTCATTGTGAAGTTAATATTGATGAAACATTTAAAAGGGAACAGCTGCATGGATTTGACTCATATAAACTGTATAAACTTGGTAAGAGTGGTAAACCCCTATTGATTTTCGAGTCAGTTGGTTAAAGGTCATTGTCACAACTGTATTAACTGACCATAAGTTTCTTGAATGAAACAAACATACAAAATAAATCAAAAATTCATGTGATTGTCCTCCATGTATACCAGGATGTACATGTATGCATACAAATTGTTTAGTCACAGATCGAAAAATAATTATATTGGATCAATTAGTGTGCATGGCTTTAGTAAAGGCCTAGGTAAATAAATGCTTAAATTGTGTGCAACAACAGCAAAAATGATACAATTGAATGATTAATTTCTGTGGAAACAGGATTACACACCTACATTAATACAGCATTTTTTTAATTATTTTGTTTTCGCTGGATTGTGTAGCAAATCCAGGTGTATAGTTTGGCTATTTCTGTTTCTTTGTCCGTCCATCCGTCCATTCATCTATGCTTATTAAAATTTTGGTTAAAGTTTTTGTTTTTCCTCATTTCTCAAAAACAAATTAACAGAAAGCTTTGAAACTTGGTACATATTTTCATTATCATAACACAATGTTATATGACAAGACTCTAACACCATCATTTTGATACCTGAATTACATTATATAATAATGATATACTTTAAAATAATAGGTTTTAACTGTTTAAACAAGTTGGATAAGCTACAGGATGTACATAGTAAGATGCTCAATATTTTAACATTGTGAACAGTCATATGTATATTGATATTGTATAGTCTCTTGTAATTCTAAAAAGTATGGCACAGTTGTATTTTATGATTTGTTGTATTGTAGATAATAGTGTACTGTGATGAGACTTAAATAAACTATTAAACTAGTAAGTATACATTCTTTAAGTTAAAAGTAAAAAAGTAAGACTATTGATTATTTACACTTTTATCACATTTGTAATTTGCTAAATATCACTAATTGATGCTAACCACAAATTGTCATATCACTAATCGATGCAAACCACAAATAGTTGTACCACTAATTGATGCAAACCACAATTTGTCATACCACTAATTGATGCAAACCACAAATGTTCATATCACTGATTGATTCAACCCACAAGTTGTCATACCACCAATGGATGCAAACCACACATTGTCATTATCACTAATTGATTCAACCCACACATTGTCATATCACTAATTGATGCAAACTACAAATAGTCATATCACTAATTGATGTAAACCACAAATTGCCAGATCACTAATTAATGCAACCCAAGCATTGTCATATCACTAATTGATGCAAGCCACAAAATTAATGTTCATATCACTAATTGATGCAAACCACAAATTGTCATATCACTAACTGATGCAATCCACAAATCTTTTTATCTCTAATCGATGCAGTCCACACATTTTATAAGAGCGCCTCTTTTGCATTTTGCATAACACCGGGGTGCTACTTTTATGGGAAATACAGTAATTGTTAAAAAAAAAAACTGAAGACTTTTTGGTACTTTTGTCTGCATCATCGGCTACAACTGTGATCATTGTTTCAGGCTTGTCATCATCCAACACACAAGTACACAAACATGTGATAAATGACATTCATTTGGGAGGATAAAGTTTTCATTTCAATATTCTCCCAAGAATTCTTTAAAGGGACACAGGCACTATTGAGGTGTTTCTGGAGTCCTTTATGTTGTGAATTTTAGGTCTACTGGCCAAAGGGAAGACAATCTTATGCATGTTGTATTATTCATCGTCACTGTCATTGTTCACGTCATCACCGATGGT
>JAWPHD010018257.1:0-40716 GCA_037043455.1 Cyrtodaria siliqua | reverse complement strand
GCTCAATAGCTTTTGTTAGGAATGAGGTATTATGATGAAACTTGCAGGGTAGGTAGCTTATATGGCAAGGAAACTTTGGATTGCAATTGGGGGTCACTGGAGTCAAGGTCAAGGTCATTGTTACAAAAAATAGAAAACGTTTTTCTGCTCAATAACTTTTGTTAGGAATGAGGTATTGTGATGATACTTGCAGAGTATGTAGCTTATATGGAAAGGAAGCTTGGGATTGCATTTTGGGTCATTGGGGTCAAGGTCATGGTCACTGTTACTAAAAATAGAAAAACGGTTTCTGCTAAATAACTTTTGTTAGAATTATGAGATATTGCGATGAAACTTACAGGGTAGGTATCTTATATGGAAAGGAAGCTTGGGATTGCATTTGGGATCACTGGGTCAAGGTCAAGGTCACTGTTACTAAAAATAGAAAAATAGTTATAAATTAGGTATTGCGATGAAACTTGCAGGGTAGGTATTTTATATGGAAAGGAATCTTGGGAGTGCAGTTGTGGTCACTGGGGTCAAGGTCACTGTTACTAAAAATACAAAAACAGTTTCCTCTCAAGTCCTTCTTCATGGCTCTGTATGTTTTAAGATACAATGTGTAGTGTGCCAGTCCATCTTCACCACTGAATACGCTCTTAAATACACTGTAAATTGCGATAAAAAACTTTTTCCCTTTTCTATACATACCTAAATACATTGTACAATGTGCACTTCACCACTCTATATATTCTTAAAAACATTGTACAGTGTGCCAGTCCTTCTTCACCACTATACATTCTTAAAAACATTGTACAGTGTGCCAGTCCTTCTTCACCACTCTATACATTCTTAAAAACATTGTACAGTGTGCCAGTCCTTCTTCACCACTCTATACATTCTTAAAAACATTGTACAATATGCCAGTCCTTCAACACTGTGCCATCTTTAAATACATTGTACAGTGTGCCAGTCCTTCTTCACCACTCTATACATTCTTAAAAACATTGCACAGTGTGCCAGTCCTTCTTCACCACTCTATACATTCTTAAAAACATTGTACAGTGTGCCAGTCCTTCTTCACCACTCTATACATTCTTAAAAACATTGTACAGTGTGCCAGTCCTTCTTCACCACTCTATACATTCTTAAAAACATTGTACAATATGCCAGTCCTTCTTCAACACTGTGCCATCTTTAAATACATTGTACAGTGTGCCAGTCCTTCACCACTTGCCCCTCACCGCTGTAGGTTTGATCCCTCAGGGGCCTAGGAATCTTTATGTGAGGAAGCTATCCAGCTGGCTTGCGGAACGTCGGTGGTTCTACCCAGGTGCCCGCCCGTGCACGAAAATTGCCCGGAAGGACACCTGGGGTCTTCCTCCACCAATGGAAGCTGGAAAGTCGCCATATGACCGTAGCTGTTGGTGCGACTATAAAATCCAATTCAACCAATTCAATCACCACTCTATAAGGACTTACCTCACGTCGTCCATACGTCCCGTTTTTACATTCAAGTTTCATATTAAACTCAGATACCAAAAGCCGTACAGTTTCCAAACTTCATAGACACATCTATATGGCAACAATATGTTCCTACCCAAATCAGGTCAATATAAATGACATTGACCTACTTTTTACACTGTTAATTTACATCAAAGTTTTACATTCAAGTTTTTTATTAAGCAGTACAGCTTTTAAACTTCATACACACATCTATATGACAGCAATATGTTCCTACCCAAATCAGGGCAATATAAATGACCTTGACCTACTTTTTACACTTTGTTAATTTACATTTAAATTACATTGTTTTAAAAAATCTTTTGTTCTGAAACCACAAGGCACAGAGCTCTCACATATTACATGTAGCATCAGCTAATGGTCCTTTACCAAGTTTGTTCAAATGGTGACCCTGGGGTCACATTTGGCATCGTCCCAGGCGTCGGTTTTACATCGGAAAAAAATTAAAAATCTCTGAAACTACAAGAGCCAGAGGTTTAATATTTTGCATTTAATATAAGCTTATGATCTTTTGTTTAAATGGTGACCCTGGGGTCACATCTGGGGTCACATTTGGCCCCGCCCCCAGGGTCACATGTTTTACATAGACTTGTATAGGGAAAAACCTTTAAAATATCTACTTCTCTGGAACTGCTAGAGTCAGAGGTTCAATATTTTGCATTTGCTATAAGATTATGATCCTCTACCAACTTTGTTCAAATGGTGACCCTGGTCTGAAACAACAAGAGCCAGAGTTTTAATATTTTGGATTTACTATGAGCTTATGGTCCTTACCAAGTTTATTCAAATGGTGACCCTGGGGTCACATTTGGCCTGCCCCAGGGGTCACCTGTTTTACATAGACTAGTATAGGGAAAAACTTAAAAAATCTTATTCTCTGAAACCACAAGGCCCACAGCTCTCATATCACATATGACCCTGCCCCAGGGGTTACACTCTAGCACCTTCATTTTGTATTTGAATTTTACCAAACGTCAGTGTCTTTATATCAATGATGTTAACACAACAGAGGCCACATTTCTTGAACAATCTTAATTATGGAAAGCGGCAGGGAACCCTGTGATTATAATTATTTTTAACTGTATATTTAACTGAATTATTATAGTCGCCACATTTCTACGATTTCGTACGTGTTATCATTATTCGGAAAATCCATACATTCGGAAAATGTATACATTCTGAAAAAATATATACATTCTGAAAATGTTAATTTTTTTTTTATTATAATCGCTACATGCAATCATTTTATTATACTAACCAACTCGGCGCCTTTATTGTAATGTTCGCCACATTATTATGACTTGCCGAAAAATAAACCCCCTAAAGTCGAACATTATTATAAATATAATGATTACACACAAATAAGAAATCTCCAGAGTAGCCAGTTATAACAATGTCTGCCTATAAAGTAATGATATCTGCTGCACTTTAGGAAATGGGGGTTGGGCAGGAGGGTTAAGGGATATGGGTGGGCAGGAGGTTTAACGAATGGGATGGGTAGGCAGGGGCGTAACATGGCCTGTTTTCATCCTACTCCTAATACAACGTGCAAAGCGCAGAGTGTGGGAGTGTTTGGGAGTAGGTGCACCTCTTCCTAATGTTTCAGTGTCCTCCCGCGTTATATATTTTTTTCATTGGAACCAAAATGGTGCTCGTGCAAGCAATATTTGTCAGGAATATAAACATTTTATGCGGATAAAATCGGTAACTTTCCATCCATACCATTCCCCTCTCCCCCACACCATCATGCCCACTCTTAATTTTATTGAATTTTTAAAATGTTTAGGATTTTGATTTTGATTTTCGTTTTATTTTTCTAAGTCACTCCCGGTAATAAAGGAGTATGCCACGATAGCTTCCTGCACCCCCCACCACCCCCAACCAACACTCACACACGCATATATTTCTTCACTTGAACCTCCTGCTCATCCGCATCTCTTAAGCTTCCTGCCATGCCCCAACACACATTTCTTCTCTTAAACCTCCTGCCCACCCGCATCCCTCAGGCTTCCTGCCCCCCCACACCCCACACGTTACTTCTCTTAAACCTCCTGCCCACCTGCATCACTTAAGTTTCCTGCTTCCCTTCCCCAACACACATTTCTTCTCTTAAACCTCCTGCCCACCCACATCCCTTAAGCTTCCTGCTCCCCCTCCCCCACACACATTTCTTCTCTTAAGCCTCCTGCCCGCTGCATCCCTTAAGTTTTCTGCTTCCCCTCCCCCCACACATTTCTTCTCTTAAACCTCTTTTCCCCCTACATCCCTTAAGCTTTCTGCTTCCCCTCCCCCACACACATTTCTTCTCTTAGACCTCCTTTCCTCCCACATTCCTAACCTTCCTGCTCCTCCTCCCCCACATACACATTTCTTCTCTTAAATCTCCTGCCAGCCCGCATTAAGCTTCCTGCTCCTGCTCCCCCTCCCCCTCCCCCACATACACATTTCTTCTCTTAAACTTCTGCCAGCCCGCATTAAGCTTCCTGCTTCCCCTCTCCCACACATATTTCTTCTCTTAAACCTCCTGCCCGCCCACATCCCTTAAGCATCCTGCTCCCCCTCCCCCACACACATTTTTAGCTCTACTGATCAGAGATCAGCAGAGCTTATGCCGTGGTGCGGCGTCCGTCGTCCGTCCGTCCGTCTGTCCGTCCGTCTGTCCGTCCGTTAACTTTTATTTGTAGCGACTACTCCTCTGAAACTACTAGATGGATATTCATAAAACTTTACAGAAATGTTGCCCATGAAGTCTAGTTGATCCTAGCAAAAATTCATGTTGATGTGAAATCCAAGATGGCCGCCAAAGCTAAAAATAGATTTTTTAAATTCAAGTTTGTAGCGACTACTTCTTGAAAACTATAAGTGATATTGATATGGGACTTTTTCTAAAATGATCAGCATGACATGATGTTGATCCTAGTCAAAAATCGTTTTGATTCAACGTTAAACATGGCTGCCAGCGGCCATCTTTGTTTACATAGAGTTTTATAGTAAAAACTTGTAGCGACTACTCCTCTGAAACTACTTTGCGGATTGTCATGAAACGTTACAGGAATGTTGCTCTTGATGTCTAATTGATCCTAGAAAAATTTCAGGTCGGCCGGAAATTCAAGATGGCCGTCACAGCTAAAAATAGATTTTTAAAAAATAAGTTTGTAGCGACTACTTCTTGAAAACTATAAGTGATATTGATATGGGACTTTTTCTAAAATGATCAGCATGACATGATGTAGATCCTTGTGGAAAATTATTTTGATTCGACGTTAAACATGGCTGCCAGTGGCCATCTTTGGTTACATAGAGTTATATAGTAAAAACTTGTAGCGACTACTTCTCTGAAACTACTTGACGGATGTTCATGAAACTTCACAGGAATGTTGCTCTTGATGTCTAGTTGATCCTAGAAAAATTTCAGGTCGGCTGGAAATTCAAGATGGCCACCACAGCTAAAAATAGATTTAAAATAAATAAGTTTGTAGCGACTACTTCTTCAAAACAATAAGAGATATTGATATGGGACTTTTTCTAAAATGATCAGTATGACATGATGTTGGTCCTTGTCGAAAATCGTTTTGATTTGACGTTAAACATGGCTGCCAGCGGCCATCTTTGTTTACATAGAGTTATATAATGAAAACTTGTAGCGACTACTTCTCTGAAACTACTTGACGGATTTTCATGAAACTTTACAGGAATGTTGCTCTTAATGTCTAATTGATCCTAGCAAAATTTCAGGCCGGCCGGAAATTCAAGATGGCCGCCACGGTTAAAAATAGATTTTCAAAAAACAAGTCTGTAGCGACTACTTCCTGAAATCAAAATCAATCGGTAGAGCTTCAAGGTCATTGACCTCTTGTTTCTCTTAAACCACCTTTACCCCCACATCCCTAAGTGTCCTGCTTCCCCTTCCCCACACACATTTCTTCTCTTAAAGTCTTCCTCCCACATCCCTTAAGCTTCCTCCTCCCTCTCCCCCTCCACACATTTCTACTCTTAGACCTCCTTTCCCCCCACATCCCTTAAGCTTCCTACTCCCCCTTCCCTACACACATTTCTTCTCTTAAAGCTGCTTTCCCCCCACATCCCTAAGCGTCCTGCTCCACCTCCCCCACATACACATTTCTTCTCTTACACCCTCCTGCCCACCCGCATACCTTAAGCTTTCTGCTTTCAACCCCCCACCCCCATTTCTAATCTTAAACTTCCTGCACATTCACATCCATCAGTCCTCCTGCCCATCATCATCTCATCTTAATCCCCTGGCCAATCCCCATTCATTAATCCTCCTGTCCAACCCGCTCCCTTAAACTGCCTGCCCACCCATTCCCCTAAACACTCTGCCCACCACTAGCACATGCAGAATTGTATGCTGTGATTATTATTATTATAATCACAAATTTTGCCAAGTCTCCCGGACATAAATTGTCTCGCAAGATTTAGAATTATAACCCACACAGCTAAATATAATCCCAACATTTTGCCAAGTCTCCCGGACATAAATTGTCTCGGACATAAATTGTCTCGGGAGATTTAGAATTATAACCCACACAGCTAAATATAATCCCAACATTTTACCAAGTCTCCCGGACATAAATTGTCTCGCGAGATTTAGAACTATAACACACATCTAAATATAAACCCAACATTTTGCCAAGTCTCCCGGACATAAATTGTCCAGCGAGATTTAGAATTATAAGACACACAGCTAAACATTTATCGATTTTCAGAATGCATACATTTTCAGAGAGCTAAGGGAAGGTACACGTGTGGGTTTTAATAAATAAAATCGAAGGGAGGTTGTTATTATTTTGGACAGATTATAAAAATATTGTATACATGTGTGGGTTTTTATTTGTGTTTTTTATTTTTTATATTTTTAATGCGAAAAAAATGTAGTGATTATTATAATAAAAAAATGTTAACATTTTCAGAATGTATACCTTTTTTCAGAATGTATATATTTTCAGAATGTATGGATTTTCAGAATAATGATAACATGTACGAAATCGTAGAAATAGCGTGATTATAATATTTCAGTTAAACATATAGTAAAAAATAATTATAATCACAGGGTCCCCTGCGGCTTTCCATACTTAACCAAACTTGCACAGATTGTATATGACCATAAGATTTCGAAGAAATTTGATAATAGGCCAGTACCCAGGTGATCGCTTTTACGGCCATCCTGGCCCTCTTGTTTATTAAGTCAATTACTCACATACCCGCAAAACCTTACAGTATTCAAACTTCATACACACTTACATCTCTATGGCACCATTATGTTCCTTCCCAAATCAGGTCCATATAACTTGCCTTTTAATATTACGCTTAACATTTTGTTACTCAATTTTGTAAGCAACCGATAACCCTTTAGCGGGGCATTCGGGTCCCTTGGACACATTTTCTAGTTCTTAATTAAATACATTGTACAGTGTGCCAGTCCTTCTTCACCACTCTAAAATTCTTAAATACATCACACCCTGCCATTCCCATCACATCTCACTCTGCTATTCCCATCACATCACACTCTGCCATTCCCATCACATCACACTCTGCCATTCCCATCACATCACACTGCCATTCCCATCACATCACACTGCCATTCCCATCACATCTCACTCTGCCATTCCCATCACATCACCTAGGAATCTTTATGTGAGGAAGCTATCCATCTGGCTTGCGGAATGTCGGTGGTTCTACCCAGGTGCCTGCCCGTGCACGAAAATTGCCCGGAGGGGCACCTGGGGTCTTCCTCCTCCAGTGGAAGCTGGAAAGTCGCCATATGACCTTAGCTGTTGGTGCGACTATAAAATCCAATTCAATTCAATTCCCATCACATCACACTCTGCCATTCCCATCAATCACATCTCACTCTGCCATTCCCATCAATCACACTCTGCCATTTCCATCACACCACACTCTGCCATTCCCACCAAATCACACTATGCCATTCCCACCACATCACACTGCCATTCTCATCACATCACACTCTGCCATTCCCACCACATCATACTTTGCCATTCCCACGACATCACACTGCCATTCCCATCACATCACACTCTGCCATTCCTATCACTTCACACTCTGCCATTCTCATCCCATCACACTCTGCCATTCCCATCACATCACACTCTGCCATTCCCATCACATCACACTCCGCCTTACCCATCACATCACACTCTGCCATTCCCGCCACATCACACTATGCCATTCCCACCACATCACAATCTGCCATTCTCACCCCTTCACACTCTGCCATTCTCATCCCATCACACTCTGCCATTCTCATCCCATCACACTCTGCCATTCTCATCCCATCACACTCTGCCATTCTCATCCCATCACTCTGCCATACCCATCACATCACACTCTGCCATCCGCATCACAACACACGCTGACATATCCATCTCATCACTCATAATTCGACGCTCCAGTTTTGGGGTTTTCTTGGCTGGTTAAAGCTGTTTATATCGTGTCTATAGAGTTTGGATTCTCAAAATATGTAAGTTGTATATATATACCTCATCGTCAGTAAGTTTAGAAACAGTTTGCATATGTTGTAAAATTTGGCTGTTGTTGGCGGGATATCCGAGATCGCCAACAGTACCTGAGTAACTATCGTCCAATGTCATTCAATATGGCCAACATAACATTTAATATTCATCACCCCACATCCCCAATGATTGCCAGTTGTACCTTTAATGACCATCACCCCACATCTTATAAAACTACCAACAGTACCTTTAACAGTCATCATCAAATATCGTCCAAGATCACCAACATTACCTTTAATTACCACCATCCCACATCCTCCAAAATCGACAACAGTACCTTTAATTACCACCTTCCCACATCCTCCAAAATGGACAGTACCTTTGATTACCACCATCCCTCATCCTCCAAAATGGACAACAGTACCTTTAATTACCATCACCCCACATCCTACAAAATGGACAACACTACCTTTAATTACCATCACCCCACATCCTCCAAAATGGGCAACAGTACCTTTAATTACCGTCACCCCACATCCTCCAAAATGGACAACATTACCTTCAATTACCATCACCCCACATCCTCCAAAATGGACAACAGTACCTTTAATTACCACAATCCCACATCCTCCAAAATGGACAACAGTACCTTTAATTACCATCACCCCACATCCTCCAAAATGGACAACAGTATATTTAATTATATCGTCCCATATCCTCCAAAATGGACAACAGTACCTTTAATTACCATCACCCCACATCCTCCAAAATGGACAGCAGTATATTTAATTACACCGTCCCATATCCTCCAAAATGGACAACAGTACCTTTAATTACCATCACCCCACATCCTCCAAAATGGACAACAGTATATTTAATTACACCGTCTCATATCCTCCAAAATGGACAACAGTACCTTTAATTACCACCATCCCACATCCTCCAAAATGGACAACATAACCTTTAATTACTATCACCCTCATCCTCCAAAATGGGCAACAGTACCTTTAATTACCACCATCCCACATCCTCCAAAATGGACAACAGTGCCTTTAATTACCACCATCCCGTGTCCTCCAAAATGGACAGCATTACCTTTAATTACCATCACACCACATCCTCCAAAATGGACAACATTACCTTTAATTACCATCACCCCACTTCCTCTAAAAGGGACAACATTACCTTTAATTACCATCACCCCACATCCTTCAAAATGGACAACAGTGCCTTTAATTACCACCATCCCGTGTCCTCCAAAATGGACAGCATTACCTTTAATTACCATCACCCCACATCCTCCAAAATGGACAACATTACCTTTAATTACCATCACCCCACTTCCTCTAAAATGGACAACATTACCTTTAATTACCATCACCCCACATCCTCCAAAATGGGCAACAGTACCTTTAATTACTGTCACCCCACATCCTCCAAAATGGACAACATTACCTTTAATTACCATCACCCCACATCCTCCAAAATGGGCAACAGTGCCTTTTATTACCGTCACCCCACATCCTCCAAAATGGACAACAGTACCTTTAATTACCATCACCCCACATCCTACAAAATGGACAACACTACCTTTAATTACCATCACCCCACATCCTCCAAAATGGGCAACAGTACCTTTAATTACCGTCACCCCACATCCTCCAAAATGGACAACATTACCTTTAATTACCATCACCCACATCCTCCAAAATGGGCAACAGTGCCTTTTATTACCGTCACCCCACATCCTCCAAAATCGGGCAACAGTACCTTTAATTACCGTCACCCCACATCCTCCAAAATGGACAACAGTACCTTTAATTACCATCACCCCACATCTTCCAAAATGGGCAACAGTTTCTTTAATTACGTCACCCCACATCCTCCAAAATGGACAACATTACCTTTAATTACCATCCCCCCACATCCTCCACAATGGGCAAACAGTGCCTTTTATTACCGTCACCCCACATCCTCCAAAATGGACAACAGTACCTTTAATTACCACCATCCCACATCCTCCAAAATGGACAATAGTACCTTTAATTACCATCACCCCACATTCTCCAAAATGGGCAACAGTACCTTTAATTACCATCACCCCACATCCTCCAAAATGGACAACATTACCTTTATTTACCATCACCCCACATCCTCCAAATGGGCAAAAGTGCCTTTTATTACCGTCACCCCACATCCTCCAAAATGGACAACAGTACCTTTAATTACCATCACCCCACATCCTACAAAATGGACAACAGTACCTTTAATTACCATCACCCCACATCTTCCAAAATGGACAACAGTACCTTTAATTACCATCACCACACATCCTCCAAAATGGACAACAGTACCTTTAATTACCACCATCCTAAATCCTCCAAAATGGACAATAGTACCTTCAATTACCATCACCCCACATCCTCCAAAATGGACAAGGGGCGTCCGTGGCCGAGTGGTTAACGTCTCTGACTTGAAATCACTTGCCCCTCACCGCTGTAGGTTCGATCCCTCAGGGGCCTAGGAATCTTTATGTGAGGAAGCTATCCAGTTGGCTTGCGGAACGTCAGTGTTCTACCCAGGTGCCCGCCCGTGCACGAAAATTGTCCGGAGGGGCACCTGGGGTCTTCCTCCACCAATGGAAGCTGGAAGTCGCCATATGACCTTAGCTGTTGGTGCGACTATAAAATCCAATTCAATCCAATTCAATCCAAAATGGACAACAGTACCTTTAATTACCACCATCCCACATCCTCCAAAATGGACAACAGTACCTTTAATTACCATAGCCCTTAATCCTCCAAAATGGACAACAGTACCTTTAATTACCTACATCCCGCATTCTCCAAAATGGACAATAGTACCTTTAATTACCGTCATCCCACATCCTCCAAAATGGACAACAGTACCTTTATTACCATCACCCCACATCCTCCAAAATGGGCAACAGTACCTTTAATTACCGTCACCCCACATCCTCCAAAATGGACAACATTACCTTTAATTACCATCACCCCACATCCTCCAAAATGGGCAACAGTGCCTTTTATTACCGTCACCCCACATCCTACAAAATGGACAACAGTACCTTTAATTACCACCATCCCACATCCTCCAAAATGGACAATAGTACCTTTAATTACCATCACCCCACATCCCTCCAAAATGGGCAACAGTACCTTTAATTACCATCACCCCACATCCTCAAAATGGACAACATTACCTTTAATTACCATCACCCCACATCCTCCAAAATGGGCAACAGTGCCTTTTATTACCGTCACCCCACATCCTTCAAAATGGACAACAGTACCTTTAATTACCACCATCCCACATCCTTCAAATGGAAAATAGTACCTTTAATTACTATCACCCCACATCTTCCAAAATGGACAACAGTACCTTTAATTACCACCATCCACATCCTCCAAAATGGACAATAGTACCTTTAATTACCATCACCCCACATCCTCCAAAATGGACAACATTACCTTTAATTACCATCACCCCACATCCTCCAAAATGGGCAAAAGTGCCTTTTATTACCGTCACCCCACATCCTCCAAAATGGACAACAGTACCTTTAATTACCATCACCCCACATCCTACAAAATGGACAACAGTACCTTTAATTACCATCACCCCACATCTTCCAAAATGGACAACAGTACCTTTAATTACCATCACCACACATCCTCCAAAATGGACAACAGTACCTTTAATTACCACTACCCCACATCCTCCAAAATGGATAACAGTACCTTTAATTACCACCATCCCTAATCCTCCAAAATGGACAATAGTACCTTCAATTACCATCACCCCACATCCTCCAAAATGGACAACAGTACCTTTAATTACCACCATCCCACATCCTCCAAAATGGACAACAGTACCTTTAATTACCATCACCCCACATCCTCCAAAATGGGCAACAGTACCTTTAATTACCACCATCCTACATCCTCCAAAATTGACAACATTATCTTTAATTACCAGCACCCCACATCCTCCAAAACGGGCAACAGTACCTTTAATTAGCACCATCCCAAATTCTCCAAAATGGACAATATTACCTTTAATTACCATGACCCCACATCCTCCAAAATGGGCAACATTACCTTTAATTACCACCATCCCACATCCTCCAAAATGGGCAACAGTACCTTTAATTACCACCACCCCACATCCTCCAAAATGGACAACAGTACCTTTAATTACCATCACCCCACATCCTCCAAAATTGGGCAACAGTACCTTAATTACCATCACCCCACATCCTCCAAATGGACAATAGTACCTTTAATTACCATCACCCACATCCTCCAAAATGGACAATGGTATCTTTAATTACCATCACCCACATCCTCCAAAATGGACAATCTTTAATTATCTTTAATTACCATCATCTAATATCCACCAAAATGGACAATGGTAGCTTTAATTACCATCACCCACATCCTCCAAATGGACAATCTTTAATTATCTTTAATTACCATCATCTAATATCCACCAAAATGGACAATGGTAGCTTTAATTACATCACCCACATCCTCCAATTGGACAATAGTACCTTTAATTACCATCTTCCCACATCCTCTAAAATGGGAAAAATTACCTTTATTTACCACCATATCACATCCTCCAAAATGGACAATGGTATCTTTAATTACCATCATCCCACATCCACCAAAATGGACAACAGTATCTTTAATTACCATCACCCCACATCCTCCAAAATGGACAATAGTACCTTTAATTACCATTACCCCACATCCTCCAAAATGGGCAACAGTACCTTTAATTACCTTCACCCCACATCCTCCAAAATGGACAACATTACCTTTAATAACCATCAACCCACATCCTCAAAAATGGACAACAGTACCTTTAATTACCATCACCTCACATCCTACAAAATGGACAACAGTACCTTTAATTACCATCACCCCACATCCTCCAAAATGGACAATAGTACCTTTAATTACCATCACCCCACATCCTCCAAAATGGACAATCTTTAATTATCTTTAATTACCATCATCTAACATCCTCCAAAATGGACAATAGTACCTTTAATTACCATCACCTCACATCCTACAAAATGGACAACAGTACCTTTAATTACCATCACCCCACATCCTCCAAAATGGACAATAGTACCTTTAATTACCATCACCCCACATCCTCCAAAATGGACAATCTTTAATTATCTTTAATTACCATCATCTAACATCCTCCAAAATGGACAATAGTACCTTTAATTACCATCACCCCACATCCTCCAAAATGGACAATCTTTAATTATCTTTAATTACCATCATCTAATATCCACCAAAATGGACAATGGTAGCTTTAATTACCATCACCCCACATCCTCCAAATTGGACAATAGTACCTTTAATTACCATCTTCCCACATCCTCTAAAATGGGAAAAATTACCTTTATTTACCACCATATCACATCCTCCAAAATGGACAATGGTATCTTTAATTACCATCATCCCACATCCACCAAAATGGACAACAGTATCTTTAATTACCATCACCCCACATCCTCCAAAATGGACAATAGTACCTTTAATTACCATTACCCCACATCCTCCAAAATGGGCAACAGTACCTTTAATTACCTTCACCCCACATCCTCCAAAATGGACAACATTACCTTTAATAACCATCAACCCACATCCTCAAAAATGGACAACAGTACCTTTAATTACCATCACCTCACATCCTACAAAATGGACAACAGTACCTTTAATTACCATCACCACACATCCTCCAAAATGGACAACAGTACCTTTAATTACCATTACCCCACATCCTCCAAAATGGACAACAGTACGTTTAATTACCACCATCCCATATCCTCCAAAATGGACAATTGTACCTTCAATTACAATCACCCCCCATCCTCCAAAATGGACAACAATTCCTTTAATTACCACCATCCCACATCCTCCAAGATGGACAACAGTACCTTTAATTACCATCACCCCACATCCTCCAAAATGGACAACAGTACCTTTAATTACCTACATCCCACATTCTCCAAAATGGACAATAGTAGCTTTAATTACCGTCACCCCACATCCTCCAAAATGGACAACAGTATCTTTAATTACCATCACCCCACATCCTCCAAAATGGGCAACAGTACGTTTAATTACCACCATCCCACATCCTCCAAAATGGACAACATTACCTTCAATTACCATCACCCCACATCCTTCAAAATGGACAACAGTACCTTTAATTACCATTACCCCACATCCTTCAAAATGGGCAAAAGCACCTTTAATTACCACCATCCCACATCCTCCAAAATGGACAACAGTACCTTTAAATACCACCATCCCACATCCTCCAAAATGGACAACAGTACCTTTATTTACCATCACCCCACATCCTCCAAAATGGACAACAGTACCTTTAATTACTGTCATCCCACATCCTCCAAAATGGACAATAGTACCTTTAATTACCGTCACCCCACATGCTCCAAAATGGTCAACAGTACCTTTAATTACCATCGTCCCACGTCCTCCAAAATGGACAACATTACCTTTAATTACCATCACCCCACATCCTCCAAAATGGGCAACAGTTCCTTTAATTACCACCATCCCACACTCAGTAATGATCACCAAATGTCATTCAAGATCAAAAATACCCTTAAAAGCCATCACATCGAAATTTTCGACTTGAACGACAATCACTGAAAATTGCCAACCGCACGTTTAATGATAATACTAATAATTTGTCCATGGCCGCCAAGGGAACCTTTAATAACCATCACTCCATGTCATCCAAAATTGCCAACAGTACCTTTAGTAACCATTACCCAACGTCGTCCGAGATTGCCAACTCTACATTTAATAACCACCATCCCACATCCTCCAAGATTGCCAATTGGACATTCAATAGCCGTCACTCCTAAGGTGTCCAAGATCGCCATAGCCATCAGTGACCAAACATCCTCCAAGATTGCCAACTGTACATTTAATAGCCATCACCCAAAGATATCCCAAGATCTCCATTTATACCTTTAATAACCATCAACAAACATCCTCCAAGATTACCAACAGTACATGTACTAGCCATCCCCCAACGATGTCCAAGGTCACCAACTATATCTTTAATAATCATCACCAAACATCCTACATGATTGCAAATGGTACATTCAGTAGCCATCCCCCAAATCCCCCAATGATGTCCAAGATCTCCATTTATACCTTTAATAACCATCAGCAAACATCCTCCAAGATTACCAACAGTACATGTACTAGCCATCCCCCAACGATTTCCAAGGTCACCAACTATACCTTTAATAATCATCACCAAACATCCTACATGATTGCAAATGGTACATTCAGTAGCCATCCCCCAAATCCCCCAATGATGTCCAAGATCTCCATTTATACCTTTAATAACCATCAGCAAACATCCTCCAAGATTGCAAACGTTATGTTTAATACCATCCCAAATGATGTCCAAAATCACCATCTATACATTTAATAACCATCACTAAACATCCTCCAAGATTGCAAAGGTTATGTTTAATACCATCCCAAATGATGTCTAAGATCACCATCTATACCTTTAATAACCATCACCAAACATCCTCCAAGATTACCAACAGTACATGTAATAGCCATCCCCCAACGATGTCCAAGATCAACATCTATACCTTTAATAACCATCACTAAACATCCTCCAAGATTGCAAAGGTTATGTTTAATACCATCCCAAACGATGTCTAAGATCACCATCTATACCTTTTATAACCATCACCAAGCATCCTCCAAGATTACCAACAGTACATGTAATAGCCATCCCCCAACGATGTCCAAGATCAACATCTATAGCTGTTAGTGCGACTATAAAATCCAATTCAATCAATCAATCAATCTACTAAGTTTGTTCAAATGGTGACCCTGAGGTCATTTGTCCCCACCCCGGGGGTCAAAGTTTTACATAGACTTATATAGGAAAAAATAATTAAAAAATGTTCTTCTCGGAAACTACAAGAGCCAGGGGTTTGATATTTTGCATTTACTATAACCTTATGGTCCTTTACCAAGTTTGTTCAAATGGTGACCCTCTGGTCACATTTGACCCCGCACCAAGGCTCACATGTTTTACATAGACATGTATAGGGAAAAACTTAAAAAATCTTCTTCTCTGAAACTGCAAGAGCTAGAGATTTAATATTTTGCATTTGGTACAAGCTTATGGTCCTCTACTAAGTTTGTTCAAATGGTGACCCTGGGGTAAAATTTATCCCCACCCCGAGGGTCACAGTTTTACATAGACTTGTATAGGAATTCTTTTTTTTAAATCTTCTTCTCGGAAACTACAAGAGCCAGAGGTTTGATATTTTGCATTTACTATAAGCTTATGGTCCTTTACCAAGTTTGTTCAAATGGTGACCGTGGGGCTCATTTGGCCCCGCCCTAAGGGTCACATGTTTTACAGACATGTATAGGGAAAAACTGAAAAAAATCTTCTTCTCTGGTCCTTTACAAATTTTGTTCAAATGGAGACCCTGGGGTCACATTTGGCCCGCCCCGGGGGTCACAGTTTTACATAGGCTTATATAGGGAAAAACTGAAAAAAATCTTCTCTGGAACTGCAAGAGCCAGAGGTTTAATATTTTGCATTTGCTATAAGCTTATGGTCCTCTACTAATTTTGTTCAAATGGTGACCCTCGGGTCACATTTGGCCCCACCCCGGGGGTCACAGTTTTACATAGACATATATATAGCAAAAACAAAAATCTTCTCTGAAACTGCAGGAGCCAGCGGTTTAATATTTTGCATTTACTCCCAAGATTATGGTCCTCTAAGTTTGTTGAAATGGTGACCCTGGGGTCAGATTTGCCGCCGCCCCGAGGGCCACAGTTTTACATAGACTTGTATAGGAAACACATTAAAGTCTTATTCTCTGGTATTACAAGAGCCAGAGGTTTAATATTTTGCATTTACTATACTCTTATGGTCCTTTACCAAGTTTGTTCAAATGGTGACTGTGGGGTTACATTTGGCCCTGCCCCAGGGTCATGTATAGGGGAAAACTTAAAAAATCTTCTTCTCTGAAACCACAAAGCTCTCATACAATACATGTAGCCCTGGGGTCACATTTGGCCCTGCTTTTGGAGTTACACTCTAGCACCTTCATTTTGTTTTGATATTTACCAAACTTTGTCAGTGTCTTTTTATCAATGTTGTTATACACAACAGAGCCCACATTTCTTGAACAATCTTAACCAAACTTGCACAGATTGTATATGACCATAAGATTTCGAAGAAGTTTGATAACATGCCAGTAGTCAGGTGACCGAAGGCCAGCAGAGCTTATGGGATGCCGAAAACCAGCCATATCGGACAAGTAACAGCGGAGTTATGGCCCTTCATTTAGTTAAAAATGCTATATTGCTAAATTTTGCCTCGTTAAGACGATAGGGCCTTCATTTTTCATCCTATCTTTGCCAAACTTTACCACATTGTTAATATCAATGAAAGCTCGGACGAGTTTGAAAACCAGCCAGATCGGACCAGTAACAGTGGAGTTATGGTCCTTGATTTAGTTAAAAATGCTATATTACTATATTTTGCCTCGTTAAGACAATAGGGCCTTCGTTTTTCAACCTATCTAATTCTTTACCAAACTTTACCCCCTTGTTAATATCAGTGAAAGCTCGGACAAGTTCGAAAACCAGCCATATCGGAGTAGTAACATGGGAGTTGTGGCCCTTGATTTAGTTCAAAATGCTATATTTTGCATTGTTAAGACAATAGGGGCTTCATTGTTCATTCGATCTTTACAATTCTTTATTAGATTGTTAATGTCATTAAAAGCTCGAACAAATTTGAAAAACAGCCATATCGGACCAGTAACAGCGGAGTTATGGCCCTTGATTTAGTTAAAAATGCTATATTTATCTTCGTTAAGATGATAGGGGCTTCATTGTTCATCCGATCTTTTCCAAACATAATCAGATTGTTAATATCAATGAAAGCTTGGACAAGTCCGAAAACCAGCCATATCGGAATAGTAACAGCGGAGTTATGGCCCTTGATTTAGTTAAAAATGCTATATTTTGCCTCGTTAAGACTATAGGGGCTTCATTGTTCATCCGATCTTTACCAAACTTTATCAGATTGTTAATATCAATGAAAGCTTGGACAAGTTTGAAAACCAATTATATCGGACCAGTAACATCGGAGTTATGGCCCTTGATTTAGTTCAAAATTATATATTTTGCTTCGTTAAGACGATAGGGCCTTCATTTTTCATCCGATCTTTACCAAACTTTATCAGATTGTTAATGTCTATGAAAGCTTTCACGATAACTGCATGCAAAAGTATAAGATCCACATTCATGAAACATTATAGGCACATCATGCACTAGTTGAAAAGATGAACCCTGCTGTTTTGGGGTCACTAGGTCAAAGGTCATGACCTTATGGAAATACATGTTTTGAAAAATAACTTTGAAACCATAATACCAACGCTCATGAAACTTCATAGGTACCTTTAATACTCTAGTTGAGAGGAGGAACCCTATTGTTTTAGGATTACCATGGTCTTATATAGATATTTTGCTGAATAACGTCATTACATTCACACTCATGATATTTCACAAGTGAATTGGCCTTGTTGAAAGGAAGAACCTTATTGTTTTGGGGGTCGAAAGGTTAAAGGTTAAGGTCACCTTAAAGCGTAATACCCACAAACATGAAGCATGTTTTGTGAGGTCGAAGGTCAATGTGATATGACCTTACACCTAGGAAATGCTTTTAAAGTAATAAACATAATAATACGAGAGTGATTGTTTCACAATTGTTGTATATTATGATTCAAAGTATTGAGCTGTAAAGTTTGGATGGTTTCATTTGAAATGCAAAGAATAATTAAATCAGGTAAAACTGCACTTTTGACTGAATGTTGGCCTTCTTTAAGTAGATTAAATCTCCTCACTCTTCATATAACGCGTAGAGTGTGATGGGAATTGCAGAGTTTTATGTGATGGGTATGGCAGAGTATGATGTGATGATGTGATAGGTATGGCAGAGTGTGATGTGATGGGTATGGCAGAGTGTTATGTGATGGGTATGGCAGAGTGTGGTGTGATTGGTATGGCAGAGTGTGATGTGATGGGTATGGCAGAGTGTGGTGTGATGGGAATGGCAGAGTGTGGTGTGATGCGAATGGCAGACTGTGGTGTGATGGGAATGGCAGAGTGTGGTGTGATGGGTATGGCAGAGTGTGGTGTGATGCGAATGGCAGAGCGTGGTGTGATGGGAATGGCAGAGTGTCATGTGATGGGAATGGCAGAGTGTGAGATGTGATGGGAATGACAGAGTGTGATGTGATGGGAATGGCAGAGTGTGATGTGATGGGAATGGCAGTGTGATGTGATGGGAATGGCAGAGTGTGATGTGATGGGAATGGCAAGAGTGTGATGTGATGGGTATGGCAGAGTGTGGTGTGATGGGTATGGCAGAGTGTGATGTGATGGGTATGGCAGAGTGTGGTGTGATGCGAATGGCAGAGTGTGATGTGATTGGAATGGCAGAGTGTGATGTGATGGGAATGGCAGAGTGTGATGTGATGGGTATGACAGAGTGTTGTGTGATGGGTATGGCAGAGTGTGATGTGATGGGTATGGCAGAGTGTGATGTGATGGGTATGGCAGAGTGTGATGTGATGGGTATGGCAGAGTGTGATGTGATGGAAATGGCAGAGTGTGATGTGATGGGAATGGCAGAGTGTGATGTGATGGGTATGGCAGGGTGTGGTGTGATGCGAATGGCAGAGTGTGATGTGATGGGAATGGCATAGTGTGATGTGATGGGAATGACAAAGTGTGATGCAATGGGAATGACAGAGTGTGATGCGATGGGAATGGCAGAGTTTGATGCGATGGGAATGGCAGAGTGTGGTGTGATGGGAATGACAAAGTGTGATACAATGGGAATGGCATGAGTGTGATGTGATGGGTATGGCAGAGTGTGATGTGATGGGTATGGCAGAGTGTGGTGTGATGGGTATGGCAGAGTGTGATGTGATGGGTATGGCAGAGTGTGGTGTGATGCGAATGGCAGAGTGTGATGTGATTGGAATGGCAGAGTGTGATGTGATGGGAATGGCAGATTGTGATGTGATGGGTATGACAGAGTGTTGTGTGATGGGTATGGCAGAGTGTGATGTGATGGGTATGGCAGAGTGTGATGTGATGGGTATGGCAGAGTGTGATGTGATGGAAATGGCAGAGTGTGATGTGATGGGAATGGCAGAGTGTGATGTGATGGGTATGGCAGGGTGTGGTGTGATGCGAATGGCAGGGTGTGATGTGATGGGAATGGCAGAGTATGATGTGATGGGAATGACAAAGTGTAATGCAATGGGAATGACAGAGTGTGATGCGATGGGAATGGCAGAGTTTGATGCAATGGGAATGGCAGAGTGTGGTGTGATGGGAATGACAAAGTGTGATACAATGGGAATGGCAGAGTGTAATGTTATGGATATGGCATTGTGTGATGCGATGGGAATGGCAGAGTGTGATGTGATGGGAATGGCAGTGTGATGCAATGGGAATGGCAGAGTGTGATGTGATGGGAATGACAAAGTGTGATATAATAGGAATGGCAGAGTGTGATGTGATGGGTATGGCATTGTGTGATGCGATTGGAATGGCAGAGTGTGATATGATGGGAATGACAAAGTGTAATGTTATGGATATGGCATTGTGTGATGCGATGGGAATGGCAGAGTGTGATGTGATGGGAATGGCAGAGTGTGATGCAATGGGAATGGCAGAGTGTGATGTGATGGGAATGACAAAGTGTGATGCAATGGGAATGGCAGAGTGTGATGTGATGGGAATGGCAGAGTGTGATGTGATGGGAATGACAGAGTGTGTTGCGATGGGAATGACAGAGTGTGATGTGATGGGAATGGCAGAGTGTGATGTGTTTTGTGAATGGTAGAGTGTGATGCTGTGGTGAGTTTGGCAGAGCATGCTGTGGTGAGGACAATGGGGTAAGCTGTGATGAGCATGATTGAGCATAGTATGGTATGACAGATTGTGGTATTATGAGTATGATCTTGTGTAAACTGATGAGTATGGTAAACTATGCTATAGTCTGTATGATAGAGACTGGCATGTTGAGTACAGTAAAGCGCTTTGCTGTACTCATCATGCCTTGCTCTATCATACTGATCATGCCATGCTCTTCCATATGGTAGTACATGATACAATGGTTATGGTAGAGCGCTATGCCATAATCATCCTATCTTGCTCTACCAAACTCATCAGACTACACTGTGTCATTCTCAATATAGTACACTGGTTCTAATCATACTTCACTCTATCATTCTCATCCCATCACAACCTGTCATTCTCATCACATCACACACTGCCATTCCCATCACATCACACTGACATTCCAATCACATCTCCCTCTGCCATTCCCATAACATCACACTCTGCCATTCCCATAACATCACACTGCCATTCCCATCACATCTCCCTATGAAATTCTCATCACATTAAACTCTACCATTCCCATCATATCACCCACTGCCATTCCAATAACATCTCACTCTGCCATTCCCATCACATCACACTCTGCCATTCCAATCACATCTCACTCTGCCATTCCCATCAATCACACGCTGCCATTTCCATCACATCACACTCTGCCATTCCCACCAAATCACACTATGCCATTCCAACCACATCACACTCTGCCATTCTCATAACATCACACTCTGCCATTCCCATCACATCACACTTTGCCATTCCCACCACATCACACTTTGTCATTCCCACCACATCACATTCTGTCATTCTCATCCCATCACACTCTGCCATTCCAACCACATCACACTCTGCCATTGTCATCCCATCACACCCGGCCATTCCCATCACATCAAACTCTGCTATTCCCACCACATCACACTTTGCCATTCCTACCACATCACACTAAGCCATTCCCATCACATCACACTTTGCCATTACCATCACATCACACTCTGCCATTCCCATCACATCACTGCCATTCCCATCACATCACACTCTGCCCCATTCCCATCGCATCTCACTCTGCTATTCCCATCACATCACACTCTGCCATTCCCATCACATCACACTCTGCCATTCCCATCACATCACACTCTGCCCCATTCCCATCGCATCTCACTCTGCGATTTCCATCACATCACACTCTGCCATTCCCACCAAATCACACTATGCCATTCCCACCACATCACACTTTGCCATTCTCATCCCATCACACTCTTCCATTCCCATCACATCACACACTGCCATTCCCACCACATCACACTTTGCCATTCCTATCACATCACACTCTGCCATTCCCATCACATCACACACTGCCATTCCCACCACATCACACTATGCCATTCCTATCACATCACACTCTGCCATTCCCACCACATCACACTTTGCCATTCCTATCACATCACTCTCTGCCATTTTCATCCCATCACACTCTGCCATTCCACATCGCATCACACTCTGCCTTTCCCATCACATCACACTCTACCATTCCCATCACATCACACTCCACCTTTCCCATCACATCACACTCTGCCATTCCCACCAAATCACACTATGCCATTCCCACCACATCACACTTTGCCATTCTCATCCCATCACACTCTGCCATTCCCATCGCATCACACTCTGCCATTCCCACCACATCACACTATGCCATTCCTATCACATCACTCTCTGCCATTTTCATCCCATCACACTCTGCCATTCCACATCGCCTCACACTGTGCCTTTCCCATCACATCACATTCTACCATTCCCATCACATCACACTCCACCTTTCCCATCACATCACACTCTGCCATTCCCACCACATCACACTTTGCCATTCTCATCCCATCACACTCTGCCATTCCCATCCCATCACACTCTGCCATTCCTATCACATCACACTCTGCCATTCCCATCACATCACACTCTGCCATTCCACATCGCATCACACTCTGCCTTTCCCATCACATCACACTCTACCATTCCCATCACATCACACTCCACCTTTCCCATCACATCACACTCTGCCATTCTCATCCCATCACACTCTGCCATTCTCATCCCATCACACTCTGCCATTCCCATCCCATCACACCCTGCCATTCCCACCACATCACACAAGGCCATTCCAATCACATCACTCTCTGCCATTTTCATCCCATCACACTCTGCCATTCCACATCGCATCACACTCTGCCTTTCCCATCACATCACACTCTACCATTCCCATCACATCACACTCCACCTTTCCCATCACATCACACTCTGCCATTCCCACCACATCACACTATGCCATTCCCACTACATCACACTCTGCCATTCTGATCCAATCACACTCTGCCAGTCCGCATCACATCACACTATGCCATTCCCACCACATCACAATCTGCCATTCTCACCCCATCACACTCTGCCATTCTCATCCCATCACACTCTGCCATACCCATCACATCACACTCTGCCATCCGCATCACAACACACGCTGACGTATCCATCTCAGCACTCTTAATTCGACGCTCCAGTTTTGGGGTTATCTTGGCTGGTTAAAGCTGTTTATATTGTGTCTATAGAGTTTGGATTCTCAAAATATGTAAGTTGTATATATATACCTCATCGTCAGTAAGTTTTTCCGAGATCGCCAACAGTACCTGAGTAACTATCGTCCAATGTCATTCAATATGGCCAACATAACATTTAATATTCATCAACCCACATCCCCAAAGATTGCCGGTTATAGCTTTAATGACCATCATCCCACATCTTCTAAAACTACCAACAGTACCTTTAACAGTCATCAAATATTGTACAAGATCGCAAACATTACCTTTAATTACCACCATCCCACATCCTCCAAAATGGACAAAAGTACCTTTAATTACCATCCCCTCAAATCCTCCAAAATGGGCAACAGTACCTTTAATTACCATCACCTCACATGTTCATTAAAGGTCTTCATCATGAACCCTGCATTGTTTCAGGTGCCATCTCGCTCGCATCAAAGAGCAGTGGCAGAAAAACAATAACGTGGCTCCAGCGTAAATGGAGTTTCTACGATAGAATTTGCAGCAACTCTGCAGTTCAGGGTGAGAAGGTTCTAGACCCATTTTCCATATTTTATCTCGATGTACATGGAAGATGAGCCTGGCATGTTCATGCCTGCTAGGCACCATATAACCTTTTCATGTGTTGGTGCGCCTTAAAACCCCAATTCAATTCAATTCAATTCATCCTCCAAAATGGACAACAGTACCTTTAATTACCATCACCCCACATCCTCCAAAATGGACAACAGTACCTTTAATTACCACCTTCCCACATCCTCCAAAATGGACAATAGTACCTTTAATTACCATCACCCACATTCTCCAAAATGGACAGCAGTACCTTTAATTACCATCACCTCACATCCTCCAAAATGGACGACGGTACCTTTAATAACTGTCACCCCACATCCTCCAAAATGGGCAAAAGTACGTTTTATTACCATCACCACACATCCTCCAAAATGGACAACATTACCTTTAATTACCACCATCCAACATCCTCCAAAATGGACAACAGTACCTTTAATTACCATAACCTCACATCCTCCAAAACAGCCAACAGTACCTTTAATTACCAACCCACCATCCCACATCTTCCAAAAGGGACAATATTACCTTTAATTACCATCAACCCACATCCTCCAAAATGGGCAACATTACCTTTAATTACCACCATCCCACGTCCTCCAAAATGGACAAAATTACCTTTAATTACCATCATCCCACATCCTCTAAAATGGAAAAGATTACCTTTAATTACCACCATCCCACATCCTCCAAAATGGGCGACAGTACCTTTAATTACCACAATCACACATCTTCCAAAATGGACAACAGTACCTTTAATTACCACCATCCCACATCCTTCAAAATGGAAAATTGTACCTTTAACTACCGTCACCCCACAATCCTCAAAAATGGACAACAGTACCAATTACCACCATCCCGCATCCTCCAAAATGGACAACAGTACCTTTAATTACCATCACCCCACATCCACCAAAATGGACAACAGTACCTTTAATTACCATCACCCCACATTTTTCAAATGGGCAACATTACCTTTAATTAACATCACCCCACATCCTCCAAAATGGACAACAGTACCTTTAATTACCATAACCCCACATCCTCCAAAAATGGACAACATTACCTTTAATTACCATCACCCCACATCCCCCAAAATGGGCAACAGTACCTTTAATTACCACCATCCCACATCCTCCAAAATCGACAACAGTACCTTTAATTACCATCACCCCACATCCTCCAAAATGGGCAACAGTACCTTTAATTACCAACACCCCACATCCTCCGAAATGGACAACAGAACCTTTAATTACCACCATCCCTCATCCTCCAAAATGGACAATAGTACCTTTAATAACCATCACCCCACAACCTCCAAAATGGACAACGGTACCTTTACCACCATCCCACATCCTCCAAAATGGATCACAGTACCTTTAATTACCATCACCCCGCATCATCCAAAATGCACAACAGTACCTTTAATTACCATCACCCCACATCCTCCAAAATGGACAATAGTACTTTTTATTACCATCACCCCCCATCCTCCAAAATGGACAACATTACCTTTAATTACCATCACCCAACATCTTCGAAAATGGGCAACAGTACCTTTAATTACCACCATCCCACATCCTCCAAAATGGACAGCATTACCTTTAATTACCATCACCCCACATCCTCCAAAATGGGCAACATTACCTTTAATTACCACCACCCCACATCCTCCAAAATGGGCAACAGTACCTTTAATTACCACAATCGCACATCTTCCAAATGGACAACATTACCTTTAATTCCATCACCCCAAATCCTCCAAAATGGGCAACAGTACCTTTAATTACCACCATCCCACATCCTCCAAAATGGACACACAGTATATTTAATTACACCGTCCCATATCCTGCAAAATGGACAACAGTACCTTTAATTACCATCACCCCACATCCTTCAAAATGGACAACAGTATATTTAATTACACCGCCCCATATCCTCCAAAATGGACAACAGTATATTTAATTACACCTCCATATCCTCCAAAATGGACAACAGTATCTTTAATTATCCTCACCCCACATCCTCCAAAATGGACAACAGTATATTTAATTACCATCATCCCACATCCTCCAAAATGGACAACAGTGCCTTTAATTACCATCACCCCACATCCTCCAAAATGGACAAAAGTATCTTTAATTACCATCACCCCACATCCTCCAAAATGGACAACAGTATATTTAATTACCATCACCCCACATCCTCCAAAATGGACAACAGTACCTTTAATTACCATCATCCCACATCCTCCAAAATGGACAACAGTACCTTTAATTACCACCTTCCCACATCCTCCAAAATGGACTACAGTATATTTAATTACACCCCCATATTCTCCAAAACGGACAACAATACCTTTAATTACCATCACCCCACATTCTCCAAAATGGACGACAGTATATTTAATTACACCATCCCACATCCTCCAAAATGGACAACAATACCTTTAATTACCACCATCCCACATCCTCGAAAATGGACAAAATTACCTTTAATTACCACCATCCCACATCCTCTAAAATGGACAACATTACCTTTAATTACCATCACCCCACATTCTCCAAAATGAACAACAGTATATTTAATTACACCATCCAACATCCTCCAAAATGGACAACAGCACCTTTAATTACCACAGTCCCACATTCTCCAAAATGGACAATGCTACCTTTAATTACCACCATCCCACATCCTCCAAAATGGACAACGGTATCTTTAATTACCATCACCCCACATCCTCCAAAATGGGCAACAGTATATTTAATTACCATCACCACACATCCTCAAAAATTAACAACAGTACCTTTAATTACCCCAATTCCACATCCTCCAAAATGGGCAACAGTATCTTTAATTACCATCACCCCACATCCTCAAATGGGCAACAGTATATTTAATTACACCTCCATATCCTCCAAAATGGACAACAGTATCTTTAATTATCCTCACCCCACATCCTCCAAAATGGACACGGTATATGTAATTACCATCATCCCACATCCTCCAAAATGGACAACAGTGCCTTTAATTACCATCACCCCACATCCTCCAAAATGGACAAAAGTATCTTTAATTACCATCACCCCACATCCTCCAAAATGGACAACAGTATATTTAATTACCATCACCCCACATCCTCCAAAATGGACAACAGTACCTTTAATTACCATCATCCCACATCCTCCAAAATGGACAACAGTACCTTTAATTACCACCTTCCCACATCCTCCAAAATGGACTACAGTATATTTAATTACACCCCCATATTCTCCAAAACGGACAACAATACCTTTAATTACCATCACCCCACATTCTCCAAAATGGACGACAGTATATTTAATTACACCATCCCACATCCTCCAAAATGGACAACAATACCTTTAATTACCACCATCCCACATCCTCGAAAATGGACAAAATTACCTTTAATTACCACCATCCCACATCCTCTAAAATGGACAACATTACCTTTAATTACCATCACCCCACATTCTCCAAAATGAACAACAGTATATTTAATTACACCATCCAACATCCTCCAAAATGGACAACAGCACCTTTAATTACCACAGTCCCACATTCTCCAAAATGGACAATGCTACCTTTAATTACCACCATCCCACATCCTCCAAAATGGACAACGGTATCTTTAATTACCATCACCCCACATCCTCCAAAATGGGCAACAGTATATTTAATTACCATCACCACACATCCTCAAAAATTAACAACAGTACCTTTAATTACCCCAATTCCACATCCTCCAAAATGGGCAACAGTATCTTTAATTACCATCACCCCACATCCTCCAAAATGGGCAACAGTATATTTAATTACCATCACCACACATCCTCCAAAATGAACAACAGTACCTTTAATTACCACAATACCACATCCTCCAAAATGGGCAACAGTATCTTTAATTACCATCACCCCACATCCTCCAAAATGGGCAACAGTACCTTTAATTACCACAATCCCACATCCTCCAAAATGGACAACAGTACCTTAAATTACCATCACCCCACATCCTCCAAAATGGGCAACAGTACCTTTAATTACCACCATCCCACATCTTCCAAAATGGACAACATTACCTTTAATTACCATCACCCCACAACCTCCAAAATGGGCAACATTACCTTTAATTACCACAATCCCACATCCTCCAAAATGGGTAACAGTACCTTTAATTACCATCACCCCACATCCTCCAAAATGGACAACAGTACCTTTAATTACCCTCACCCCACATCCTACAAAATGGACAAAATTACCTTTAATTACCACTATCCCTTATCCTCCAAAATGGACAACATTACCTTAAATTACCATCACCCCACATCCTCCAAAATGGGCAACAGTACCTTAAATAACCACAATCCCACATCCTCCAAAATGGACAACAGTATCTATTACCATCACCCCACATCCTCCAAAATGGGCAACAGCACCTTTAATTACCACAATCCCACATCCTCCAAAATGGACAACAGTATATTTAATTACCATCACCCCACATCCTCCAAAATGAGCAACAGTATATTTAATTACACCGTCCCATATCCTCTAAAATGGACAACAGTACCTTTAATTAAGACCATCCCACATTTTTCAAAATGGACAACATTACCTTTAATTACCATTACTCCACATCCTCCAAAATGGGCAACAGTACCTTTAATAACCACAATCCTACATCCTCCAAAATGGACAACAGTATCTATTACCATCACCCCACATCCTCCAAAATGGGCAACAGTACCTTTAATTACCACAATCCCACATCCTCAAAAATGGACAACAGTACCTTTAATTACCATCACCCCACATCCTCCAAAATGGACAACAGTATATTTAATTACACCATTCCACATCCTCCAAAATGGACAACAGCACCTTTAATTACCACAATCCCAGATTCTCCAAAATGGACAACAGTACCTTTAATTACCACCATCCCACATCCTCGAAAATGGACAACAGTACCTTTAGTTACCACCATCCCACATCCTCCAAAATGGACAACATTACCTTTTATTACCATCATCCCACATCCTCCAAAATGGGCAACATTACCTTTAATTACCACCACACCACATCCTCCAAAATGGACAACAGTACCTTTAATTACCATCACCCCACGTCCTCCAAAATGGGCAACAGTACCTTTAATTACCACCATTCCACATCCTCCAAAATGGACAACAGTATATTTAATTACAACGTCCCATATCCTCCAAAATGGACAACAGTACCTTTAATTACCATCACCCCACATCTTCCAAAATGGACAACAGTATATTTAATTACCACCGTCCCATATCCTCCAAAATGGCAACAGTACCTTTAATTACCACCATCCCACATCCTCCAAAATGGACAACATTACCTTTAATTACCATCACCCCACATCCTCCAAAATGGGCAACAGTACCTTAAATACCACCATCCCACATCCTCCAAAATATACAACAGTATCTTTAATTACCACCATCCCACATCCTCCAAAATGGACAACAGTATATTTAATTACACCGTCCCATATCCTCCAAAATGGACAACAGTACCATTTTTAGTTACCATCACCCCACATCCTCCAAAATGAGCAACAGTATATTTAATTACACCGTCCCATATCCTCCAAAATGGACAACAGTACCTTTAATTACCACCATCCCACATCCTCCAAAATGGACAACATTACCTTTAATTACCATCACCCCACATCCTCCAAAATGGGCAACAGTACCTTAAATAACCACAATCCCACATCCTCCAAAATGGACAACAGTATCTATTACCATCACCCCACATCCTCCAAAATGGCAGTACCTTTAATTACCACAATCGCACATCCTCCAAAATGGACAACAGTATATTTAATTACACCGTCCCATATCCTCCAAAATGGACAATAGTACCTTTAATTACCATCACCCAACATCCTCCAAAATAAGCAACAGTATATTTAATTACACCGTCCCATATCCTCCAAAATGGGCAACAGTACCTTTAATAACCAAAATCCCACATCCTCCAAAATGGACAACAGTGTCTATTACCATCACCCCACATCCTCCAAAATGGGCAACAGTACCTTTAATTACCACAATCCCACATCCTCAAAAATGGACAACAGTACGTTTAATTACCATCACCCCACATCCTCCAAAATGGACAACATCATATTTAATTACACCATTCCACATCCTCCAAAATGGACAACAGCACCTTTAATTACCACAATCCCAGATTCTCCAAAATGGACAACAGCACCTTTAGATACCAGTATCCCACATCCTCCAAAATGGACAACAGTACCTTTAGTTACCACCATCCTACATCCTCCAAAATTGACAATGGTACCTTTAATTACCATCACCTCACATCCTCCAAAATGGACAACATTACCTTTAGATACCACTATCCCACATCCTCCAAAATAGACAACAGTACCTTTAGATACCACTATCCGACATCCTCAATAAATGGACAACAGTACCTTTAGTTACCACCATCCTACATCCTCCAAAATGGACAACATTACCTTTAGATACCACTATCCCACATCCTCCAAAATAGACAACAGTACCTTTAGATACCACTATCCCACATCCTCCAAAATGGACAACATTACCTTTAGATACCACTATCCCACATCCTCCAAAATAGACAACAGTACCTTTAGATACCTCTATCCCACATCCTCCAAAATGGACAACAGTACCTTTAATTACCAACACTCCACATCCTCCAAAATGGACAACATTACCTTTAATTAGCATCACCCCATATCCTCCAAAATGGACAAACAGTTCCTTTAATTACCATCACCCCGCATCCTCCAAAATGGACAACAGTACCTTTAATTACCACCATCCCACATCCTACAAGATGGACAACTGTACCTATTATTACCACCATCCCATAATCTCCAAAATGGACAACATTACATTCAATTACCATCACCCCACATCCTCCAAAATTGACAAAAGTACCTTTAATTACAACCATTCCACATCCTCCAAAATGGACAACATTACCTTTAATTACCACCATCCCACATCCTCCAAAATGGACAACAGTATATTTAATTACACCGTCCCATATCCTCCAAAATGGACAACAGTACCTTTAATTACCATCACCCCACATTCTCCAAAATGGACGACAGTATATATAATTACACCATCCCACATCCTCCAAAATGGACAACAATACCTTTAATTACCACCATCCCACATCCTCGAAAATGGACAACAGTACCTTTAATTACCACCATCCCACATCCTCCAAAATGGACAACATTACCTTTAATTACCATCACCCCACATTCTCCAAAATGAACAACAGTATATTTAATTACATTGTCCCATATCCTCCAAAATGGACAACAGTACCTTTAATTACCATCACCCCACATCCTCCAAAATGGACAACAGTATATTTAATTACACCATCCCACATCCTCCAAAATGGACAACAGTACCATTACCACAATCCAACATTCTCCAAAATGGACAACAGTACCATTACCACAATCCCACATTCTCCAAAATGGACAACAGTACCTTTAATTACCACCAGCCGACATCCTCCAAAATAGACAACAGTATATTTAATTACACCGTCCCATATCCTCCAAAATGGACAACAGTACCTTTAATTACCATCACCCCACATTCTCCAAAATGGACAACAGCACCCTTAATTACCACAGTCCCATATTCTCCAAAATGGACAACGCTACCTTTAATTACCACCATACCACATCTTCCAAAATGGACAACAGTATCTTTAATTACCATCACCCCACATCCTCCAAAATGGGCAACAGTATATTTAATTACCATCACCACACATCCTCAAAAATGAACACCAGTACCTTTGATTACCACAATTCCACATTCTCCAAAATAGACAACAGTACCATTACCTCCTTCCCACATCCTCCAAAATGGACAACAGTATATTTAATTACCATCACCACACATCCTCCAAAATGAACAACAGTACCTTTGATTACCACCATCCCACATCCTCCAAACTGGACAATAGTATATTTAATTACCATCACCACACATCCTCCAAAATGAACAACAGTACCTTTGATAACCACCATCCCACTTCCTCCAAAATGGACAACAGTACCTTTAATTATCATCACCACACATCCTCCAAAATGAACAACAGTACCTTTGATTGCCACAATTCCACATTCTCCAAAATAGACAACAGTACCTTTAATTACCACCTTCCCACATCCTCCAAAATGGACAACAGTATATTTAATTACCATCACCACACATCCTCCAAAATGAACAACAGTACCTTTGATTACCACCATCCCACATCCTCCAAAATGGACAATAGTATATTTAATTACCATCACCACACATTCTCCAAAATGAACAACAGTACCTTTGATTACCATCACCACACATCCTCCAAAATGAACAACAGTACCTTTGATTACCACCATTCCACATCCTCCAAAATGGACGACAGTATATTTAATTACACAATCCCACATCCTCCAAAATGGACAAAAGTACCTTTAATTACCATCACCCCACATCCTCCAAAATGGACGACAGTATATTTAAATACACCATCCCACATCCTCCAAAATGGACAACAGTACCTTTAATTACTATCACCCCACATCCTCTAAAATGGACAACAGTACCTTTAATTACCATCACCCCACATCCTCCAAAATGAACGACAGTATATTTAATTACACCATCCCACATCCTCCAAAATGGACAACAGTACCTTTAATTACCATCACCCCATATTCTCCCCAAACGGACAACAGTACCTTTAATTACCATCACCCCACATCCTCCAAAATGGATGACAGTATATTTAATTACACCATCCCACATCCTCCAAAATGGACAACAGTACCTTTAATTACCATCACCCCACATCCTCCAAAATGGACAACAGTACCTTTAATTACTATCACCCCACATCCTCCAAAATGGACGACAGTATATTTAATTGCACCATCCCACATCCTCCAAAATGGACAACAGTACCTTTAATTACCATCACCCCATATTCTCCAAAAGGGACAGCAGTACCTTTAATTACCATCACCCCACATCCTCCAAAATGGACGACAGTATATTTAATTGCACCATCCCACATCCTCCAAAATGGACAACAGTACCTTTAATTACCATCATCCCACATCCTCCAAAATGGACAACAGTACCCTTAATTACCATCACCCCACATCCTCCAAAATGGACAACAGTACCTTTAATTACCATCACCACACATCCTCCAAAATAGACAACAGTACCTTTGATTACCACCATCCCATATCCTCCAAAATGAACAACATTATATTTAATAACACCCCCATATTCTCCAAAACGGACAACACTACCTTTAATTACCATCACCCCACATCCTCCAAAATGGACAACAATACCTTTAATTACCACCATCCCACATCCTCCAAAATGGACAAAATTACCTTTAATTATCACCATCCCACATCCTCTAAAATGGACAACATTACCTTTAATTACCACCATCCCACATACTCCAAAATAGACAACAGTATATTTAATTACACCGTCCCATATACCCCAAAATGGACAACAGTACCTTTAATTACCATAACCCCACATCCTCCAAAATGGACAACAGTATATTTAATTACACCATCCCACATCCTCCAAAATGGACAACAGCACCTTTATTTACCACAGTCCCACATTCTCCAAAATGGACAACGGTACCTGTAATTACCACCATCCAACATCCTCCAAAATGGACAACAGTACCTTTAATTACCATCACCCCACATCCTCCAAAATGGACAACAGTACCTTTAATTACCACCATCCCACATCCTTCAAAATGGACAACAGTATATTTAATTACGCCATCCCATATCCTCCAAAATGGACAACAGTACCTTTAATTGCCACCATCCCACATCCTCCAAAATGGACAACATTACCTTTAATTACCATCACCCCACATCCTCCAAAATGGGCAACAGTACCTTTAATTACCACCATCCCACATCTTCCAAAATGGACAACATTACCTTTAATTACCATCACCCCACATCCTCCAAAATGGGCAACAGTACCTTTAATTACCACAATCCCACATCCTCCAAAATGGACAACAGTACCTTTAATTACCATCATCCCACATCCTCCAAAATGGACAACAGTATCTATTACCATCACCCCACATCCTCCAAAATGGGCAACAGTACCTTTAATTACCACAATCCTACATCCTCCAAAATGGGCAACAGTACCTTTAATTACCACAATCCCACATCCTCCAAAATGGACAAAATTATCTATTACCATCACCCCACATCCTCCAAAATGGGCAACAGTACCTTTAATTACCACAATCCCACATCCTCAAAAATGAACAACAGTACGTTTAATTACCATCACCCCACATCCGCCAAAATGGACAACAGTATATTTAATTACACCATTCCACATCCTCCAAAATGGACAACAGCACCTTTAATTACCACAATCCCAGATTCTCCAAAATGGACAACAGTACCTTTAGATACCAGTATCCCACATCCTCCAAAATGGACAACAGTACCTTTAGTTACCACCATCCTACATCCTCCAAAATGGACAATGGTACCTTTAATTACCATCACCTCACATCCTCCAAAATGGACAACATTACCTTTAGATACCACTATCCCACATCCTCCAAAATGGACAACAGTACCTTTTATTACCATCACCCCACATCCTCCAATATGAGCAACAGTACCTTTAATTACCACCATCCCACATCCTCCAAAATGGACAACAGTATATTTAATTACACCACCATATTCTCCAAAACGGACAACAGTACCTTTCATTACCATCACCCCACATCCTCCAAAATGGATGACAGTATATTTAATTAAACTATCCCACATCCTCCAAAATGGACAACAATACCTTTACTTACCAACATCCCACATCCTCCAAAATGGACAAAATTACCTTTAATTACCACCATCCCACATCCCCTAAAATGGACAACATTACCTTTAATTACCATCACCCCACATCCTCCAAAATGGACAACGGTACCTTTAAATACCACCATCCCACATCCTCCAAAATGGACAACAGTATATTTAATTACACCATCCCACATCCTCCAAAATGGACAACAGTACCATTACCACAATCCAACATTCTCCAAAATGGACAACAGTACCATTACCACAATCCCACATTCTCCAAAATGGACAACAGTACCTTTAATTACCACCAGCCCACATCCTCCAAAATAGACAACAGTATATTTAATTACACCGTCCCATATCCTCCAAAATGGACAACAGTACCTTTAATTACCATCACCCCACATTCTCCAAAATGGACAACAGCACCCTTAATTACCACAGTCCCACATTCTCCAAAATGGACAACGCTACCTTTAATTACCACCATACCACATCTTCCAAAATGGACAACAGTATCTTTAATTACCATCACCCCACATCCTCCAAAATGGACAACAGTATATTTAATTACCATCACCACACATCCTCAAAAATGAACACCAGTACCTTTGATTACCACAATTCCACATTCTCCAAAATAGACAACAGTACCATTACCTCCTTCCCACATCCTCCAAAATGGACAACAGTATATTTAATTACCATCACCACACATCCTCCAAAATGAACAACAGTACCTTTGATTACCACCATCCCACATCCTCCAAACTGGACAATAGTATATTTAATTACCATCACCACACATCCTCCAAAATGAACAACAGTACCTTTGATAACCACCATCCCACTTCCTCCAAAATGGACAACAGTACCTTTAATTATCATCACCACACATCCTCCAAAATGAACAACAGTACCCAGTACCTTTGATTGCCACAATTCCACATTCTCCAAAATAGACAACAGTACCTTTGATTACCACCATCCCACATCCTCCAAAATGGACAATAGTATATTTAATTACCATCACCACACATTCTCCAAAATGAACAACAGTACCTTTGATTACCATCACCACACATCCTCCAAAATGAAAAACAGTACCTTTGATTACCACCATTCCACATCCTCCAAAATGGACGACAGTATATTTAATTACACAATCCCACATCCTCCAAAATGGACAAAAGTACCTTTAATTACCATCACCCCACATCCTCCAAAATGGACGACAGTATATTTAATTACACCATCCCACATCCTCCAAAATGGACAACAGTACCTTTAATTACTATCACCCCACATCCTCTAAAATGGACAACAGTACCTTTTATTACCATCACCCCACATCCTCCAAAATGAACGACAGTATATTTAATTACACCATTCCACATCCTCCAAAATGGACAACAGTACCTTTAATTACCATCACCCCATATTCTCCCCAAACGGACAACAGTACCTTTAATTACCATCACCCCACATCCTCCAAAATGGATGACAGTATATTTAATTACACCATCCCACATCCTCCAAAATGGACAACAGTACCTTTAATTACCATCACCCCACATCCTCCAAAATGGACAACAGTACCTTTAATTACTATCACCCCACATCCTCCAAAATGGACGACAGTATATTTAATTGCACCATCCCACATCCTCCAAAATGGACAACAGTACCTTTAATTACCATCACCCCATATTCTCCAAAAGGGACAGCAGTACCTTTAATTACCATCACCCCACATCCTCCAAAATGGACGACAGTATATTTAATTACACCATCCCATATCCTCCAAAACGGACAACAGTACCTTTAATTACCACCATCCCACATCCTCCAAAATATACAACAGTATCTTTAATTACCACCATCCCACATCCTTCAAAATGGACAACAGTATATTTAATTACACCGTCCCATATCCTCCAAAATGGACAACAGTACCTTTAATTACCATCACCCCACATCCTCCAAAATGGACAACAGTATATTTAATTACACCGCCCCATATCCTCCAAAATGGACAACAGTATATTTAATTACACCGTCCCATATCCTCCAAAATGGACAATAGTACCTTTAATTACCACCATCCCACATCCTCCAAAATAGACAACATTATCTTTAATTACCGTCACACCACATCCTCCAAAATGGGCAACAGTACCTTTAATTACCACCATCCCTTATCCTCCAAAACGGACAACAATACCTTTAATTACCACAATCCCACATCCTCCAAAATGGACAAAAATATATTTAATTACACTGTCCCACATCCTCCAAAATGGACAACAGTACCTTTAATTACCATCACCTCACATCGTCCAAAATGGACAACATTACCTATAATTACCATTATCCCATGTCATCCAAAGTGGACAACAGTAACTTTAATTACCATCACTCCACATCCTCCAAAATGGACAACAGTACCTTTAATTACCACCATCCCACATCCTCCAAAATGGACAACATTATCTTTTATTACCATCACCCAACATCCTCCAAAATGGGCAACAGTACCTTTAATTACCACAATCCCACATCCTCCAAATTGGACAACGGTACCTTTAATTACCATCACCCCACATCCTCCAAAATGGACAACAGTATCTTTAATTACCATCACCCCACATCCTCCAAAATGGACAACAGTACCTTTAATTACCATCAACCCACATCCTCCAAAATGAACAACAGTATATTTAATTACACCGCCCCATATCCTCCAAAATGGACAACAGTACCTTTAATTACCACCATCCCACATCCTCCAAAATGGACAACAATATATTTAATTACACTGTCCCATATCCTCCAAAATGGACAACAGTACCTTTAATTACCATCACCCCACATGCTCCAAAATGGGCAACAGTACCTTTAATTACCACAATCCCACATCCTCCAAAATGGACCAGTACCTTTACTTACCATCACCACACATCCTCCAAAATGGACAACAGTATCTTTAATTATACCCCCATATTCTCCAAAATGGACAACAGTACCTTTAATTACCATCACCCCACATCCTCCAAAATGGACAACAGTACCTTTAATTACCATCACCACACATCCTCCAAAATGGACAACAGTATATTTAATTACACCGTCACATATCCTCCAAAATGGACAACAGTACCTTTAATTATCATCACCCCACGTCCTCAAAAATGGACGACAGTATATTTAATTACACCATCCCACATCCTCCAAAATGGACAACAATACCTTTAATTACCACGATCCCACATCCTCCAAAA
Organism: Cyrtodaria siliqua; assembly: GCA_037043455.1. Classification (NCBI taxonomy): domain Eukaryota; kingdom Metazoa; phylum Mollusca; class Bivalvia; order Adapedonta; family Hiatellidae; genus Cyrtodaria; species Cyrtodaria siliqua. The sequence continues at coordinate 2,241 of JAWPHD010018257.1, read as the reverse complement.
TAGACAACAGTATATTTAATTACACTGTCCCATGTCCTCCAAAATGGACACCAGTACCTTTAATTACCATCACCCCACATTCTCCAAAATGGACAACAGTATATTTAATTACACCATCCCACATCCTCCAAAATGGACAACAGCACCTTTAATTACCACAATCCCACATTCTCCAAAATGGACAATGGTACCTTAATTACCACCATCCCACATCCTCCAAACGGACAACAGTACATTTAGTTACCACCATCCTACATCCTCCAAAATTGACAACAGTACCTTTAATTACCATCACCTCACATCATCCAAAATGGACAACATTACCTATAATTACCATTATCCCATGTCATCCAAAGTGGACAACAGTAACTTAATTACCATCACTCCACATCCTCCAAAATGGACAACAGTACCTTTAATTACCACCATCCCACATCCTCCAAAATGGACAACATTATCTTTTATTACCATCACCCAACATCCTCCAAAATGGGCAACAGTACCTTTAATTACCACAATCCCACATCCTCCAAATTGGACAACAGTACCTTTAATTACCATCACCCCACATCCTTCAAAATGGACAACAGTATCTTAATTACCATCACCCCACATCCTCCAAAATGGACAACAGTATATTTAATTACCATCATCCCACATCCTCCAAAATGGACAACAGTACCTTTAATTACCATCACCCCACATCCTCCAAAATGGACAACAGTATCTTTAATTACCATCACACCACATCCTCCAAAATGGACAACAGTATATTTAATTACCATCACCCCACATCCTCCAAAATGGACATCAGTACCTTTAATTACCATCATCCCACATCCTCCAAAATGGACAACAGTACCTTTAATTACCACAATTCCACATTCTCCAAAATAGACAACAGCACCTTTAATTACCACAATCCCACATTCTCCAAAATGGACAACAGTACCTTTAATTACCACCAGCCCACATCCTCCAAAATAGACAACAGTATATTTAATTACCATCACCCCACATTCTCCAAAATGGACAACAGTACCTTTAATTACCATCATCCCACATCCTCCAAAATGGACAACAGTACCTTTAATTACCATCACCCCACATCCTCCAAAATGGACAACAGTACCTTTAATTACCATCACCACACATCCTCCAAAATAGACAACAGTACCTTTGATTACCACCATCCCACATCCTCCAAAATGAACAACAGTATATTTAATAACACCCCCATATTCTCCAAAACGGACAACAGTACCTTTAATTACCATCACCCCACATCCTCCAAAATGGACGACAGTATATTTAATTACACCATCCCACATCCTCCAAAATGGACAACAATACCTTTAATTACCACCATCCCACATCCTCCAAAATGGACAAAATTACCTTTAATTACCACCATCCCACATCCTCTAAAATGGACAACATTACCTTTAATTACCATCACCCCACATCCTCCAAAATGGACAACAGTACCTTTAATTACCATCACCGCACATCCTCCAAAATGGAAAACAGTATATTTAATTACACCATCCCATATCCTCCAAAATGGACAACAGTACCTTTAATTACCATCATCCCACATGCTCCAAAATGGGCAACAGTACCTTTAATTACCACAATCCCACATCCTCCAGAATGGACAACAGTACCTTTACTTACCATCACCACACATCCTCCAAAATGGACAACAGTATCTTTAATTATACCCCCATATTCTCCAAAATGGACAACAGTACCTTTAATTACCATCACCCCACATCCTCCAAAATGGACAACAGTACCTTTAATTACCATCACCACACATCCTCCAAAATGGACAACAGTATATTTAATTACACCGTCCCATATCCTCCAAAATGGACAACAGTACCTTTAATTATCATCACCCCACGTCCTCAAAAATGGACGACAGTATATTTAATTACACCATCCCACATCCTCCAAAATGGACAACAATACCTTTAATTACCACGATCCTACATCCTCCAAAATGGACAAAGCATATTTAATTACACCGTCCCATATCCTCCAAAATGGATAACAGTACCTTTAATTACCATCACCCCACATCCTCCAAAATAAACAACAGTATATTTAATTACACCATCGCATATCCTCCAAAATGGACAACAGTACCTTTAATTACCACCATCCCACATCCTCCAAAATAGACAACATTATCTTTAATTACCGTCACACCACATCCTCCAAAATGGGCAACAG
>JAWPHD010018256.1:0-40719 GCA_037043455.1 Cyrtodaria siliqua | reverse complement strand
CCCAAAGGACCCGTAAGTAAGAACACTGCTGATTTGTAGTCGGAGCTTATATGTTTGAAATGTGCCTTTTAACTGAATGTGTTTGTGATGCACTTTTTTAATCATCTTTGCTTGTATGAGTGACTGTGTTCTGCGAATGCTACACTTCCTGTTGGACTTACACTCTTTTCTTTAAGCATCGTTAACGATCCACACCTGGATGAGTATGTACCTCGTGCTACATCATACGGGGTTTATATATCCCAGCTCATTCGTTTTTCTAGAGCTTGTAATGTTGTTAAGGACTTTAATGTTCCAAATCAACTTCTTCAGCGGGGTTTTCGTTATCACAAACTGCGTAAATCTTTCTCTAAATTATATCGTCGCAACAAAAACCTACTGGAGAAGTACAACACCAACCTTAAAACACTTCTGTGACTAGGAATATTACAACCATTATTTTATGGAGATGTGCTCTATAAACTTCGGTTAAAGGGACGGTTTCCTGACATCTTTACAAAATTAATCAGGAAATTCGTCAGAATAGGATTCCATAATTTAGTATTACAACGCATTGCATGTTTGGTGATTGACCTCTATAGAGTCAGTCACTAAGCTTAACTGTTCCCCTTTGCCATGACTGGCCAACCTCTGGGACACTATGATTGTACCTGCTGACACTCTGACAAAGGGAGGTAGGTGCATAAACTTTCGTCCCTCGGGTGTTCTGGTTGTACCTAGGGTTGGTTTTCTCTTTGGTTGCAACTGCTGTGGTTGTTCAGTACATTTCTGGATGCATCCTTAAGGGTATCTTATTTGTTTATTATTTTTTTAGAGCTTTACAAAAACATCTTAGTGTATTTTTTGTTAAATTCTCTGGATGTGGACTTTACTGTTAGAGAATTCCGCTTGATGTGTTTTGTTTACACAGTATTGTCAATTTAGGCGCTGAGGTCGGGATTATAGCGAGGATTGTGTTCACATGAAATTGATTCAAGCTAACCTGTAGGCCTTATTGTCTTCTGATCGTTCAAAGTCGGTAACCCTGTCTTCAACACTATTTGTGTTGTGTAATGTCTCTTTTATTGTTACAATTAATTTGCTCTATGTTTGTAGTACATTGCGGGCCTACGATACCATTGCGTTTCGGCGATGTGGTTTCTATAGGACCATTTTTGTTGGTTAGAGAATATATCATGTCGGGGATTTCTTTATTTACACTGTCCCATTTAAACATCCAGTGGCATATTTGCTCTTGACCGTTCCAAGGCGGTAGCCTTCTTGTCAACCCTTTTATGTTTGTGATGCCACATGCCTTTTTTGTTTGCATTGTCATTCCGGTTTCCCTTTATTGCTAATCTTTGGATTATGTGTTCTGAGAAAACTGCATTTCCTGTTGGACTTGTATACCTACTTTGACAATAGGGCTTCCGCCTTGGAACAATGGCAAAAAGGACACTGGGGTTTAAATCAGGTTTTAGGGTGCACCAAGTATAACAGTCGAACAGGAAATGCAGCTTTCACAGTAAACTCAAAAACACGCAAAAAGACAATCATGACCGGCAATGTTAATAAGGAAAAGAGGAATATGACGTCACACAAACAAAAAGGGTTGACAATAGGGCTACCGCCTTGGAATGGAACGGTCAGTGGCAAAAATGCCATTCGGAGTTTAAACTAGGTTCTAGTGTGCACCAAACCCCACACTTACCATATTGTCATTCCAGTAAAACGGGACAGTGTAAATAAAGAAATCCCCCGCCATTACCTATTCTCTAACAATGTCAGCATTAATAGGCCATATAGATAAAAAGCAAAGATGCTCGTGTATAAATAAATACAAAAAAAACAATAGCCTAGAAAGCCACAAAGAAGGTGCTCAATGACTTAGCAGAAGCCAGAGGGCACGACAAGAAAATACTGCGTACAAGCAGCAAACGTCACCGTCATTTTGAGCTTTAGGTATACGTCATCATAGGGTCCACAGCCTGTCCGGTCAGCCTACAATTAAAGAGGAAAGGCATGATCAGGGGCAAAAAAGGCCGCTGGTAGTTTAAACCAGGTTTTAGGTTGCACCAAACCTTACACTTACTGTCATCCCAATAAAACGGCAAAGTTTAAATAAAGAAATCCCCGCAATGAGCTATTTTCTAACCAACAAGGCATCATTAATAGGCAATATAAGTAAAACACAAAGATGCTCGTGTTTATATAAATAAAATAAAATTAACCTAGAAAGCCACAAAGAAGGTACTCATTGACTTGGCAGAAGCCAGAGCAACAAGAGAATAAACCATTGCGGGCGCGACAAGACAAGATTGCAGACAAACATCAAACGTCACCGTCCTTTTGAGCTTAAGGTAGACGTCATCATAAGGTCCGCAGCCAGTCCGGTCATCGCACAATTAAAGAAGAAAGCATAGAAGTCAGCTTGTGATAATCCTTGTCGCAGAAGAGTTCTTAAATTCCTTTATATTTGTAAAGAAGATCAGGGTTACGATAATAACATTTTGCAAAGGTTTTACGAAGTTTATGGTAACGGTAACCCTGGCGGATTAACTGTTTAGTTATACAAAGATTACGAATATTAAAGTCCTCAACTGGAGTACAAGCTCTAGTAAAACGAATAAGTTGAGGCACATGTCAATTCTTAGCATTATAGATAACCGTTTCAACTTGTGTACAGCTAACCCGTTTTTACTTCCTCCGAAACCTATTTTTTTTTGTTTCATAATTCTAAATTGGGAATTCATAAATTGCATGACAAATTTATTTTATTTCCTGCTGATAAAGCAGCTTATTATGTTATCATTGTTTGACGCCTGCATTATGTCTCAGTGTTGGTTAAGGTACACGGAAACACTTAATCCTATACTCCAGTTTAATCTACTGAGGAAGATGTTATTTCCATTCACAGTGCATTGCTTTCAAGGTTTTGAGGTAGACGAAAATCAAATGGAAATTCCAACTGTAGCACTGGATACCAAAATTAATCAACATTATAAAGATTTATGTCTTTATTTCTTGTTCTAATACCTGCACCACTACAAACCTTTTTTACTAACTGTAACGGCAGTTTGAACAAACACAGTATGTGAACTTGTCAAGAATTTGGTGAGGAACCCATTTTTTTATTAGGACAACACTTTTGTCAGGTATGGAATAACCCTTTATATACACAATGTTGGTGCGAACTGTGCACCCTTCGTCGCAAAAGCGAACATCAAGGTTGACAAAAATATAAGTAAAATTAGTTCATATGTATAAAGGACAGAATCTTAAATATAGTGATCACTAGCTAATCTTATCGAAACGAAATGTAATGGTTATGTTTTGTTAAAGAAAAACATATAGGCTATTTTAATTCGCTTAGAGAATTCAATTAATGAAATGCTATGCTGCAAAAGTCGTTGTTTCTTTTTACCATTAAACAAAAAGGTTTTAACATGATGATTCTTCAATATTTAAGTTCTGACCCTAACAGCCAGGTTCGGGCGATTTATGTAACATCAAGCAGAGGTTACGCGTAACCTTTTCGACAACATTTCAGTGGTGTATAGGGTTACGCGTAGCTTGATTTTGGTTACTTGTAACTTGATTTTGGTTACGTGTAACGTAATTACCGCTCTAATGACTTATCAAACAGATAAAATACATGCGTTCGTATGTGTAACTATATAAGCAAGAATTTACAAGCAAGAAATACGCATTCTCTGTCTTATACACGTCATAGTAAACCAACCGATGTAGGAGGAGTTTAGGTTACGAGGAAACATTGAAATGCATGCTGATCCCTTATGACCCAAGTACCCTCCCCTCAGGAGGAGGATCTGTACATCAAATTGCAAAACCCAATAGTACGGTATGTCATTGCTTCTAGCATGTAAACGATTTCTTTTAAATATTGAAAACACAAATGTTATGTTCATATTGGTGAAATTGACCTTGACATCCTAGGGAACAGACCCCGGATTTGAAACCTTCGTTATCATCTATACATCCTAAGCAACTACTGTACCAAATACGAACAACCTCCTTTGACTAATGAAGGATGAATTTAGGTTACGATCAAAACTGAATTGACCGACGGACGAGCACACGGACGGGACCGACCACACTTACAGCTTTTTCTTCGAAAAGTGTGAAATAATAATAATTCAATCATTAGTGAATTCATAAGACATACGTGTTAAAGTAAGTAAGTAAGTAAGCAAGTAAGTAAGTAAGTAATATGTATCATACACTATGGCTTCTGGGAGTGGTGTTTAATTAAAGCCATGGCTAAGTATCGTAAAGTGCTAGTGTATTAACTCTACACATGAGGACCAAATCACTGTATTTGTACCCTGCAAAATATGTAGTCCAATTTAGTTCGATACGCTTAGACATTAATATTTATCAAGTTTGAAATCTTTCTTTATAAAATGCATGCTTAAATTTGATAAAAAGTATTATGGTATTATTTGCAATGCAACCGCATTACAGCCGCCTAAAATATCTGACTTCATTTTAACATGCACGTCTTATCGGTGAAGGTTATATTCGTTTTTCGTGTAAGTTTAACTGTGTGTTTTTGACTTTAAAGTGGGTACATGAGGCTTTTTCTTTTTTTCTTTTCTTTTTGGAAAGGGGGAGGGTTTTCGACTTTATATTGACAAATTACGAGATTTTACATTCTACAGGACAAATGCATACGAAAGGTGATAAAAAGTACACCTTAATATTTGAAGGAAACTAATTCATTTAGATTTGTCATATAAAAGTCTAAGGTATCCCCTTTAACAAACTCGTTAGATAAAAAGATAGGATATTCGGAAGATCCTCAGATCCCGTTATTGTATGCAGCTCATTTAACAATTCAGTAATACAAAGTTACTCATGTATGATTATGCACAAATTACAGACAAAAACAGTCATGCAAATGATATAACATTTTGTTATTTGACAAAAAACACAGTACACCTTTGAAACCAATGGATGCTATACCACTGCAGGAGTTCAATTCGCGAATTTTGTTATATGTTGGCTAATTTAAAAACTACTACAATATTTAGAGGTATCTAGAAGCCATAGTTGAATATACCATATCTAGAAGCACATACCATATCTAGAAGCCACATTTGCATATACCATATCTAGAAGCAACATTTGCATATACCATATCTAGAGGCCACATCTGCATATACCATATCTAGAAGCCACATCTGCATATACCATATCTAGAAGCAACATTTGCATATACCATATCTAGAAGCCTCATTTCCATATACCATATCTAGAAGCCACATTTGCATATATTATATCTAAAAGCCACATTTGCATATACCATATCTAGAAGCCACATTTGCATATACCATATATAGAAGCCACATTTGCATATACCATATCTAGAAGCCACATTTGCATTTACCATATCTAGAAGCCACATCTGCATATACCATATCTAGAAGCCACATTTGCATATACCACATCTGCATATACCATATCTAGAAGCCACATCTGCATATACCATAGCTAGAAGTCACATTTGCATATACCATAAATAGAAGCCACCTTTGCATATACCATATCTAGAAACTACATTTGCATATACCATATCTAGAAGCCACTTTTGCATATACCGTATCTATAAGCCACATTTGCATATACCATATCTAAAAGCCACATTTGCATATACCATATCTAGAAGCCACATTTGTATATATCTAGAAGCACATTTGCATACCATATCTAAAAGCCACATCTGCATATACCATATCTAGAAGCCACATCTGCATATACCATATCTAGAAGCCACATCTGCATATACCATATCTAAAAGCCACATTTGCATAAACCATATCTAGAAGCCCCATTTGCATATATCATATCTAGAAGCCACATTTGCATATACCATATCTAGAAGCCACATTTCCATATATCATATATAAAAGCCACATTTGCATATACCATATCTAGAAGCCACATCTGCATATACCATATCTAGAAGCCACATTTGCATATACCATATCTAGAAGCCACATCTGCATATACCATATCTAGAAGCCACATTTGCATATACCACATCTGCATATACCATATCTAGAAGCCACATCTGCATATACCATATCTAGAAGTCACATTTGCATATACCACAAATAGAAGCCACCTTTGCATATACCATATCTAGAAACTACATTTGCATATACCATATCAAGAAGACACATTTGCATATACCATATCTAGAAGTCACATTTGCATATACCATATCTAAAAGCCACATTTGCATATACCATATCTAGAAGCCACATTTGTATTTATCTAGAAGCACATTTGCATACCATATCTAAAAGCCACATCTGCATATACCATATCTAGAAGCCACATTTGCATATACCATATCTATAAGCCACATCTGCATATATCATATCTAGAAGCCACATCTGCATATACCATATTTAGAAGCCACATTTGCATAAACCATATCTAGAAGCCCCATTTGCATATACCATATCTAGAAGCCACATTTGCATATATTATATCTAGAAGCCACATTTGCATATACCATATCTAGAAGCCACATTTGCATATACCATATCTAGAAGTCACATTTGCATATACCATATCTAGAAGCCACATTTGCATATATTATATCTAGAAGCCACATTTGCATATACCATATCTAGAAGCCACATTTGCATATACCATATGTAGAAGCCACATTTGCATATACCATATCTAGAAGCCACATTTGCATATACCATATCTATAAGCCACATCTGCATATACCATATCTAGAAGCCACATTTGCATATACCACATCTGCATATACCATATATATAAGCCACATCTGCATATACCATATCTAGAAGTCACATTTCATATACCATTAATAGAAGCCACCTTTCCATATACCATATCTAGAAACTACATTTGCATATACCATATCTAGAAGCCACATTAACATATACCATATCTAGAAGCCACATTTGCATATACCATATCTAAAAGCCACATTTGCATATACCATATCTAGAAGCCACATTTGTATATATCTAGAAGCACATTTGCATACCATATCTAAAAGCCACATCTGCATATACCATATCTAGAAGCCACATTTGCATATACCATATCTAGAAGCCACATCTGCATATACCATATCTAGAAGCCACATCTGTATATACCATATCTAGAAGCCACATTTGCATAAACCATATCTAGAAGCCCCATTTGCATATACCATATCTAGAAGCCACATTTGCATATATTATATCTAGAAGCCACATTTGCATATACCATATCTAGAAGCCACATTTGCATATACCATATCTAGAAGTCACATTTGCATATACCATATCTAGAAGCCACATTTGCATATACCATATCTAGAAGCAACATTTGTATATACCATATCTAGAAGTCACATCTGCATATACCATATCTAGAAGCCACATTTGCATATACCATATCTAGAAGCCACATTTTCATATACCATATCTAGAAGCCATATTTGCATATACCATATCTAGAAGTCAAATTTGCATATACCATATCTAGATGCCACATTTGCATATACCATATATAGAAGCCACATTTGCATATACCATATCTAGAAGCCACATCTGCATATACCATATCTAGAAGCCACATTTGCATATACCATATCTAGAAGCCACATCTGCATATACCATATCTAGAAGCCCCATTTGCATATACTATATCTAGAAGCCACATTTGCATATATTATATCTAGAAGCCGCATTTGCATATACCATATCTAGAAGCCACATTTGCATATACCATATCTAGAAGCCACATTTGCATATACCATATCTAGAAGTAGTCGAACAAGAAAGGTAGCTTTTTATAGAACACGGCCACCCAAAAGGCGCATACATAACAAAAAACATTGTCACGGAAAAAGCAAAGCAGTCGACAGAACTGGTCACATTTGAATAATACAATATCTAGAAACCACATTTGTTTATATCATATCTAAAAGCCACATTTACATATACCACATTAATACATACTGAGTAATACATAGGTGATCCTTTGAGAGCAACAAACACAATCAAGAGAATAAAGCAGCAGACTCGGTTTTATTGAGTCTGTTCATGAGAAGTAGTGAAAGAAGCAACACTTCTCATGCCCCCTAGCACCGGCTTCAGCGGTATTCTACTTCAAAACCGCCTGTATTGGGATCGTTGGTCCCAAAGGACCAGTAAAAAATAACACTACTGATTCGTAGCACGGGGAGACTTTTTACAGCCGCCACACAGCACTAAACGAACGCTAGTTCCAAACATGTGTTCAAAATATCCGTATTAAAATGGAATTTATCAAAACAAGGTAGTCTATACTATTATATTCTAGAACGATAGATTACATTATCACAGAGTCAATACATATTACATTATATCATACAGTCTATATCACACAGTCTATGCATGATATAACATGTAATAATATCCCAATCTTAAGTCCCGTAAAGAATTATTATATATTATTTACGTTTACTCCGTCCTTTCATATATTCAGGTGATAAAATGTTTCAGGTGATAAAATGTTATCGCATTTGCTTGCGTAATTAAAACAAAAAAGTTTGCGCCTTGAGAATGTCGCTTCGAGCATCACTTAAAGAAACTTTTCCACGATTTCTGAGAATGATTCAGAACTCTTAATACATCAGGAGGATTACAAAACACCAGCGTAATGTTCTCTTTAGTTTTATAAGAGTAGAACATAGGATTTTGAGGACATTTCTAGAGATGAGTTTAACAAAACTTAAAATTGCTTTTCGCGTCAGTGAGAAATCTCTCAGTGAGAAATCTATCTCTCTCTCTCTCTCTCTCTCTTTCGCTCGCTCGCTGTCTCTCTCTCTAATAATCAGGGTTCTTGAAGTTGAAATATTATATAATATCACACAGTGCAAATCAAATAAATGAATATTTGAAAAGATAAACAAATCTATTAAGCAGACATAATGCTAACACATTTGAAAGCCTTTGACCTCAGTATGATCCATGTGAAGTTTGGCCAAACGGTTTAGGAGGAGACGTCGTTTAAGCAAAAAATAACGTGCGACGGATGGTGGACGACGGAGGACAACCAACCGTCACAATAGCTCACTTTCAGGTTAGGATAAAAAGCAATTATGCCGTTTGTCCGTTTTATTATGGGTGATGTCTGTCCTTCGAGCACGCTTCATGAACCATTGGAATTTATTTGATAGTAAGAGTAGGTTTCATGGTTTCCGGATTCACAGTAGGACATGGTTCCCGGATTCTTATGTATCCTTCCCCCTTCACTGGGGCGGCTCGAAAAAACTATAATGTATAGCTGCGCCGTCACTTCAATGGTGATGTTCCATTTGTGAGAATTGCTTATAAAATCGAAAAAAAACAGTATGATATATTAAAATTCAAATAAACAAGAACAGTTTTATATGAAATGTCCAGTTTAAAAGCGGCCTCGGTAGTTCAGTGGGTAAGGCCTTGGTTAAGAGTGTGTTTCCTTGGTGGAGGAATGTCAGATTGGTAACTCCAGCCGTCAGCTCATCTCCCTAGTTGTCCCAATATATAGCATGTGACGTAAAACACCATTTAATTCATTTCGGTGTAATATGTTTACACTTTTATATAAACAGTGCTGCCATTAAATATTAACTACGCAATAAATATGTTAATTGATCAACATACATGTACATGAGCCAGATAAGACATAATCTGAGTTTGGCCATTTAAATATATTTTAAGTTTGTATTTAATATTTAAGGTCATTACTGCCTAGGTAACAGTGTCAACATATGAAAAATATTCAGACATATTTGAGTTTTAATTGTTTATCCCTTCTATGATTATACATATAAATGGCATAAACCCATTAAGACACGAACATGTTCAAGTTAGACTATTTGGTACAAATTAAATTTATTTATCATAAACCTTTTCTACAAAACGGATCAATTTTGGTATACGTTTATGATATTATCCAGAAGAATGCACATGTCACGTGTTCTTGACGTCAGATCCAGGAAGAAAATGGCGGCAATAGTGCTGATGAGGAAAGCCAACCCTATATATCCGATTGCAATGGCCGATGATTGCACTTATCTTTGTACATAAAATAATAAGAATATATTGAAAGGAAAACGAAACGCAGGGTGCGTATTTCCGCTATATATTGTTTGTTTAATATGCTACTGCTAATCAAATGGCACAGGGCGACATTAGGGCTGTCCTTTTAGAAAGAAGGTTTAAACAGCACTGAACACACCAATGGTTACCCCTTTAAAGTTTCATTATCGTCAGAATGCGCATTTGGCTCAAGCAGGTGAGCAAACTTATGCTTTAAATGTTGCAATCACTTAACATTAAATACAGTACTGAACTGGCTCAATTTTTCAAATAGGAACTTCAGCATTTATGAATTTCTTGTTACAACGTGTACTTTTTTTGTTGCAAAACATCTGGGATTTCCTTGGAATGTATATGGAATTAAGTGTGCAGTATGTGCAATATATAGCGGAAATACGCACCCTGCGTTTCTTTTTCCTTTCAGTTTATAAGAATATAATTAAAGTGTTTTACATCTGGCAGAAATCAACGGTGTTCCTTTTAATGTATTTTCCTCAATTAATACCTGCACCAACTCGTATTGATTATCTCACTTAAACCGCTCTTATTGCATTACCTCACTTAAACCTTCCTATGTAGAGCTAATGCCGTGTATCGACTTCACTACAACCAACATCTAGCTAATTTCACTCACTAAAGCCAGCGTCAACTTTAGATTATCGCCATCACTAAAATCAATGTCCACAATAGCTTATCTCACTCAATATAGCCAGTTCCCAATCTAGTGTACCTCCCTTACTAAAGCCAATGCCCACTCTAGCTTATCTACCTCACTAAAATCAGTGCACACTTTACCTTATCTCCTTCGCTAAAATCACAGCCCAATTTAGTTTATCTCCCACGCTAAAGTTAGTGCCCACACTAGATTATCTCCCTCGCTAAAGTTAGTGCCCACACTAGAGTATCTCCCTCGCTAAACCCAGTGCTCACTCTAGTTGAGCTCCTTCACTAAAATCAATGCTCACTCTAGCTTATTTCCCTCATTAGAATAAGTGCCCACTCTAGCTTATCTCCCTCATAAAAATCAGTGCCCACAATAGATTATCTTCCTCACTGGAATCAGTGCTCACTCTAGATTATTTCCCTCACTAGAATAAGTGTCCACTCTAGCTTATCCCCCTCATTAAAATCAATGCTCACTCTAGATTATCTCCCTCACTGGAATCAGTGCCCACTTTAGCTTATCTCCCTCACTATAATCAGTGCTCACTCTAGCTTATCTTCGTCACTAGAATCATACTTCAATCTCACTGGAGGCTAGCTGGTGCCCATTCTATTCAGTATTATCACCAGTACTTCCTTATATGTCCAACTCTATGGGTGTCCAACTCTATAGGGATGGTGCACATTCTAAGATTAATCTCACTGGTGCTGGTGCCTATTTTACATATTAGTCTATTTAATCTGCCATTTTTTCTTAAAGCTGTAAAATTATGGTACTTGAAATTGGCGTACATACACAGAGAAGGTTATGGATAATGTATGCATACAGCGATTTGGTGTAAGTAAGAATAGACCATGGAGTTTATTTACACAGGTGGTTGTTCATATTCGGCGCAGGACTTACTACTACCGAAATCTCTTGTGGGAAATGTATAAATGCTATAAAGAGGATTCCTTGGAAGCAACTATACACAAACAAGAGAGAAAAGTAGCAGGCTTGGTTTGAGTGAGTCTGTTCAGGAGAGGTTATACTATGTGCAACACTTCTCTGGCCCCCTATCACCAGTTTAAGCGTGTGTGTGTGACTCTGTGTGTGTGTGGGGGGGGGGGGGGGGGGGGGGAGAGGCAGGGTTGGGGGAGGGGGCAACTTATATGTGTAAGAAGCTATGCGTAAGAATTGACCAAAACAACACAAAAATATGTTAAATAAATCGAGGGGGGTAGCGGGGGTAGCGGGGGAGGGGAGGCAGTGGGGAATCATCATGTGTAAGAATTTACAAAAGCAACACAGAAATATGTATAAAAAAAAATAGAGTTTCAAGTGTGGGGGGGGGGGGGGCGTTGTGGGGGAGGGTGACAGGGGGCAACATATATGTAAGAATTGACTAAAACAACATAGAAATATGTAAAAAAAAAATGGGGTGTGGAGTGGGGGCGGGGGGTGAGAGGAGGGAGCCCATGCCCCAATATGGATGAAGTATGAATAAGATGCATAATGCTATAAGAAATCCCAAACCAAAATTATAGTTATATACATGCTCACATTAAAACCTAGATCTGCCATTATTGCACATTGTAAGGGCCATCACAATTTGGGTGCCATTGGAGCCCAGAATTTGCAGAAGACAAAATTACTTACCCAACCCTTTACAACATACTATAAGGAAACCAATTCCAAAATTAAGTTCAGCTAGGACAAGAAATGTAAGAGATATAGACCTGTAAACACAGCTTACAAGCAAAATGTGATGTGAAACAGATACATTTTAAGGGCTATCAGAATTTGGGTTCCTTGGGAGCCCATGGGTTACAAGATTATGCAGCCCTTAAGATAATGCTATAAGGAAGCCTATGGCCAAATTTGGTTGTGCTAGGATAAGAAATGTAAGAGATATAGACATGTAAACACAGCTTACACGCAAACCTTGATGTGGGACGCCAAAGCCGACGCCGGGGTGATTACATAAGCTCTCTTATTCTTCGAAAAGTCGAGCTAATAAAAAGTGACGACATATATAAATCATCCATCCAATTTTATTAAGCCAATAAGAATAGTTGTGAATTTTATGCACTTGCATTTCCCACTTCGTTGTGCTCTCATTTCCCACTAGCTTGACCCTTGAAATATTAATAATATTGTCAGAATTGTCCAACATTTTTTTCCAACAGCTGTGCTGCAATTTCTTGACGCTGTTGACCATTCATAAAACATTCTATTTTTTGAAGACATTTAGCATAATGGAACATTGAATGAAACAAAGAACAAGTTTTACCCATTACAATATATGTTGTGTAACCGGGTACAGGTATATTGAAATTGTAGCCATTTGACTACATAGCTTTAGGTTTTAGTCAAACAACACAACACGATCGTATAGTGGATGATTTAATATAAGGTTAGCTTAGCATTACTACGACTCTACGCCTGGACTCTCTAGAATAGACTACGGGAAATAGCTTTCCTCCAAGCCTACTGTCTACGTCACATACACGTGATCAATATAATTCTACAATTATCGTTAAATAGCCAACATTAAGGCATCACGTGTATGTCATGAACCTCAATGTGTTACAAAATAACCTCTTAGGTCATCCTTAAAACAGTGTTGGTTTACAGTGCTCAGACCGACTCATACTTTTTTCACTGTGCCAAACTGCCAAACTGCCAATATTCTCTCGCGATCCATTCCGGTAGATTCTATCATGGATCAATCGTCATATAAATCTAGGTCTATGATTCTAATAAAAAAAATCAACAACCTACCTATTCACCTTGAAAATTATGGGTTGGAGCCATAAATGTACATGTGATACTTTTGAAGACATAATCTGGGAGATTTAAGAATTTGTTAACGGAGTTTTGTCTAAAATCTGTGAGATTCTATAAGAAACCATTTCTTAGATATCTGGTATAGGTGATGTTTAATAAATATGTTCATACATTTAAGATTTTTTAAAGCATTTGATAACATAAAATAAGGGTAATTGTCAAGATCTAAATAAAAAAACTTTTATGACTTTTATCTTCCCCCATGTGTAAGTTTATAAGAATCTGTCATGGCATAGACCGAGGTATAAGTATAGGATAGAGCATGAGTTTTGCACGTGTACGGGGAGAATTCCCTTTCTGAACCGAATAACCATGATAGATTGTTTTTGCATATCAGAGACATTTTGTGCGTTGACGCCGCCAGCTACTAATGTTTTGCATGTCCCGCATACCGGATACCGGATGTTCGTGCGCCGGATGTTGATGCGCGCGTGACTTTTATCTTTACCCATAAAGATAAGACTTTAAAGATAAGACTTTATCTTTATGGGGACTTTCCATATCCCATGCAAAACGTGGATAGTCTTCTCTGGTATGCAAGAAAATACTTACCATCCCCGATGTATACAAGAATTCACATGTATGGTCGGAGTACTGCACGCCAACAATACTTTTGCTAAGGCTGGCCTGGGCATAGTTTGCACTGGTAGTGGTAACAATTTGGGGACACATTAGAGTGTATTCTGCCAAATGTAATAACTCTATAATTTAAAACTACAATTGATTCATTGTCAAAGAAAACATGCTCGACCAATCTACCATCTTCTGGTAATCCGGTCTTGCGGATGCCGATGTGACAGCGAGGCGCGCCAATTGTACTTACCTTCGACGCTAGAGAGTACTTACGCAAAAACTTACGTCAGTTTTTTTGCGTAACTTACGATTTGCGTACGTTGGTTTTATTGAAACGCACTTACGCAAGATTATATTTTTTGCGTACGCAAATACTTAAGTTAGAATATTTGCGTAAACGTAAGTTGCTTATTGAAACGGACCCCAGGGCTCATTTTTAACCACTTTATTATGGCTTTTAATTCAATTAAAAACTACAGCAACAACAACAGATAACAAAAACAAAGAACATACATAATTTCTATTCACTTCAGAGAAATACGCACTTTCTACAGTGGGTGTCGGCAACTGGCCTAGAATTAAAGTGAATTGAATTGGGTTTTAAGGCGCACCAACACATGAAAGGTTATATGGCGCCTAACAGGAATGAATTAAAGTGAACTATATTCTTAGTGTGTGTAAAGTGGTGCGCTTTTTGTTGTCGCAGTTATAACAAACCGGTATAAATTGTCACTTTTTACTTTTGGAGTATGCAAATGCATGAATGTTGGTTAATGAATATACTAACTTTACACCAGGAGTCTGAAAATGGCTGAAACGGTATATACTACCCGTTATGTTATTTTACACCAAGAGTGTGAGTATGTCGATGAGCATGTAAGTAACATGTCGTCAGTCCTTAGATATCTTCGCCCTAGTGTTTATTTCAAAGTATATTGACAATAGGTTCTAATACAACTGCATGTGCTTTATTATTGACAACTGGCGGCGTGTTGATTGCAGGTCTATGCTATTGTTCTTTTGTCAATTTGTGATAGATATATGCCACAGTTTGTTTTGCTTATTACAGATATTTTTACTTACTGCTGTGTCTGCTGCTGCTATAACAGTCGTCTAGCAGTCGGCTTTACACATTTATTCTGTTACACTGATCTTTTCATTCAGTGGCTGTTGTTTTTATACAGAGTGGTGGCTGATGTTGTTTTAATTATAATTAGATCTCTGTGTTATAGGTTATTTTACGCCATACCTTGCACTTCAGTTTGTCACCATCACGATGTCGAAAGGCCAATCAACAATGTTCCTATGTCGAATAACTGGGTATTGAACATGCGGTTGCGAGACGTACCATAGAGACCTTCTGTAGTTGGTATCATATGTTAAGCTCTCCGTTTACAATTTGCTAGTATAAGTGATAGCCATTTGTTATTTTCTATGCAAGAAGTTTTTAATTTTAAGACTTGTCTTTGTGAACATCTGTTCCCAGGGTTTACACTGTACAGTATTCTAAGGACTTTGTTATTTTCTATGCAATAAGTTTTCAATTTTAAGACTTGTCTTTGTGAATATCTGTTCCCAGGGTTTACACTTTTAAACTTAGTGTGGACTATGAACATTGGATTTACCTGAAATGTTCCAATTTGATTAACTACACATTTTATTTTACACTATATATTGTTGAAGCCATGGCCAGCTTATTCCAATAAATATAAACTAGAAACATTTTGTTTTATTTGTAACCCATCTTAATAATGGGATTTGTTCTACTAGGGAACAAATACTAATTGTTTCAGGGGTTGGAAATCAGAAATTATGAACGTGTAATTCTAACGCGTTTACCTCTTTTTAGTGAGAGCCAATTGGTCAGTATCAATCTGTTTTTGTGTTCTAAAAATCGATATTTAATTGTTATCTCCAAACTAACCCACCCACCCTCCCCGGTGTTTGTCGTTTATATTGTATTTGGTACCAATGTCTGGCTTGTCGTGTATATATTTCAGTGAAAAGCATGAGGAGATGAGATGCCTAATAGTCAGTCGTCGTCGTCGTCGTCATGGATCCATCCGAATCTCGTTTGCGGTGGTATACATTGGTGCAATCTTTGGGGATACAGCTACAAAAAGTTTTCAACTACTACTATTGGCGGTGCAAGACGTTGTGGTATCGATGCATGAGGAGATGAGATGCCTAGTGGTCTGTCGTCGTCGTCATGGCTTCATCCAGATCTCGTTTGCGGTGGTCCACATTGGTGCAATCTTTGGGGATACACCTACAACTACTATTGACGGCGCAAGACGTTGTGGTATCGGAACGCGAAGAACTTTCAAATCATCTATGAACTTTGTGTCGCGGTATATCGCGGACACAGCATAGTGTAGTTAAAATATTCTAAGAACTTGGTTATTTTCTATGCAAGAAGTTTTTAATTTGAAGACTCGTCTTTGTGAACATCTGTTCCCAGGGTTTACACTGTATAGTATTCTAAGAACTTTGTTATTTTCTATGAAAGAAGTTTTTAATTTTAAGACTTGTCTTTGTGAACATCTGTTCCCAGGGTTTACACTTTTAAACTTAGTTTGGACTATGAACATTGGATTTACCTGAAATGTTCCAATTTGATTAACTACACATTTTATTTTACACTATATATTGTTGAAGCCATGGCCAGCTTATTCCAATAAATATAAACTAGTTACATTTTGTTTTATTTGTAACCCATCTTAAATAATATGGTTCAGCAAAGATGTTCTCATATCGGCCCCATATTTTATGAAAATATGTATCTTTTGAGTTTTTATAAGCAATGTATTTATCAGTTTTATAAACTGTTTTTAAATAGTAAATAAAATGTGTACATGATGGTGCAGAATTATTTTGTTTTTGAAAGAATATATGATATTTTCCTAATACTAAAATCTAATGTGTCATTCCCTAATAAAATATCGGAGTCTGACCAGTTGGTTACAGTCTCAGTGCATTTGCTATTAATGAAAGTAGACAAATTTGACACCAAAACAATTTTGAAACTTCGCAGTCATAAAAGAGATGTTTAATTGTTTCCACTGTTTTATTACAAAAAATACACATATCTGAACCAGCAATGTTCATTTTTTTAAGTAAATAATTGGTACCCAGTATCCTATGGTTGATCCTGTATTGAAATCATTGGTGTCTTACATCTTGGCTTATTTAAAATGTTAAAGCAAATATTTTGTACCAGTTCAGGTGTCTACTATTATGGTCTTCGTTCCACATTGTTATCGCCGATGGGATCAAATTTTTTTATTATCATTGCATCATAAATTGATCTGTTTCCTTTAATGTCTTTTAAAATAGTCGATAGATAAAATGGGATTATAGGGTTTTTACCCTTGCTTATAGACTGTGGGAATTTATCTCAGTGTAGTAACCTTTTAACTAACACCTTCATATTCTAAAAAATTGGATTTTATTCCATAAGTTTCTTTAAAGACCTGAAAAGGTAATAAATTGCCGTAATCATCAATCAGGTCATTGATGGAAATAACTCCTTTTGAGAACCAGTGGTTAAAAAAAATTGTAGAGCCTCCGACCTTTATATCTTCATTGTACCATAAAGGAACACCATGAAACTGATACCATAAGGTTGGTGGAATGTTACGTAGATAATATGTATAACTTTCAAAGACATCTTTCCAGAAAGGATTATCCAATGTTTTTAAATGTTTATCTATATAATTTATGTCAAAACAAGTGAACTGCTTTATCCATGGGTACATTTCTTGGACAATGTTCAAGCATTTATTTTCACTTTTTAGAAGCCGTCTTATCCAGGTTATTTTCAAAGATTTAAAAAAGCATTCGATATCGATCATTCTTAAACCGCCTCGAAGTTTGTCTTGATATATAACCTGACGTTTAACTTTGTCTTTTTTACCACTCCACAAGAAGTTAAAGATTAATGTTTTTAATTCATTTATTACCTGTTGGGGTAATGCTGAAATTAGATGAGTTATTTTTGGAATTGCTAGGCTCTTTAAAACTTTAATTTTACCAATTGGTGAGAGAATCCTCTTTGACCAGCTAATCAAAAGATTATTTATCTCTTTAATTTTATTATTATAGTTTATAGTACATATTTGGTCTAGGTCCACAGAAAATTTAATACCTAATAGAGTGAAGGAGTTATGTTCCCAGCACAGTTCATATTCTCTACATATTTTAACGTTACATCGTTTTCAGCAACCTATCCAAATTACTTTAGTTTTGTCCAAATTTATATTAAGGCCGGAGACTCTCCCATAGAATTTCAAAGTTTTAAGAGTGTGTCTTAGAGAATTTTCAGAGCCATCCAGTACTAATGTAGTGTCATATGCATATTGTGAGATTATGTGTTCTTTGGAACCTATTTTGAAACCGGTAATATTTATATTATTCCTTATCAAGACAGCCAATATTTCTGCACACAGTATGAATATATAGGGAGACAATGGGTCGCCCTGACGACAACCTCGATGTATAGTGAACCAGTCTGAGAGGTGCCCATTTACTATTACACAAGATTCTATATTGGTGTAAAATACCTTTATCCATCCTTTAAAGACTGGGTCAAAATTATAGAAGTCCAGTACTTGGAAATTAAGTCTCACGTGAGCGAGTCAAAAGCTTTTTCAAAGTCAATTAGAAGGAGTAGCCCAGGTAAATTGTATTCTTCAACATAAAACAGAATATCATATACTTATCTAGCATTTTCACCCATTTACCGCCCAGCTAAGAAACCAGTTTGATCTTTAAGAATTAAAGATTGTAAAACAAGCTTTAATCTTCTAGCTATACATGCAGATGCTAACTTATAAGACACATTTAAAAGAGATATCGGACGCCAATTCTTTAGATATAATTTATCTGTGTCTCCTTTTTGGATACATGTGATTACGCCCTGTGTTTGAGAAATAGACAACTGCCCATTGTAAAGTCATAATTAATTGACCGTAGAACAAAGTGTCCAATATCTGACCAGAAGAATTTATAGAATTCTATTGTAAAACCAGAATTTCCTTGGCTCTTGTCATTGGGCATTTGTTTCAAACTTTGAAGCATCTCCTCATATGTAATATTTGATTCAAGTGTTTGTTTAGTATCATCGTCCATGTTCGGGATTTTACATTTTGAAAAGAGGTCGTTTATATCTACTGTTTCGGTCGAATGATGAGAATACAGGTTTTTATAAAATGTCATTGTTTCGTTTATTATACCATTTTGAGATTTAATAACAGTATTGCCTTTGTACATTAAACTTGACATACATTTAATTTTGAAGTGAAATTTTTATTTTCTAAATTACAAAAATATTTTGATGGTTGTTTTCCCTCTTGAATCCATTTTGCTCTTGATCTTATTCTGATACCCTCCAACTTTTTTCTCTAATTTCATAAAGTTTTCTTCTTTTACTTTCAGGAATGTATGATTAGTATTGATTTCTTTTTCAAGTGAATCTATATCTGCTATAAGGTTTTGCTCACGCTTGTCTTGTGTTTTTTTAATGTGAAGAGTATGATATAGTGTTTCCCCTTATTTCCATTAAAAGCACATCGAAAAAATATGGTCATTTATATTTAAAATTAGATCCTTATCGGAAGCATAACTTTTATCAGGGTATTTTGAATATTGTTGTTTAGTTTGTTTAATAGTTTCCTTAATTTCATATATATATATTTTTCATCTTTTAAAAGGGAATTATTCATTTTCCAATAAGAATGACCTTTAATAAATTTGCCGAATTCAAATGATAGTATAACCAGACTATGATCTGTTCTATATCCTGGTAAAATGATAAAGAGTTCGATCAAATGGAAATTATTACTAGGTTTGCACCGTTGCAACAAAAGCCGTTTATCGAGTTACGCTACAGTCACCATCATGGGTTTCAAACCTGTGTCATCTGCCTTATTTAGAGGAGGTCAAGTTCGCATGCGAACCTGTCACATGCGCGCTTCGAGCTGACGACCGACGTTATAGTACTAGTATACCACTACAGCACGAGTTCTACTACCGTGACTACTGACTCACAAACTTGCACTAAGAATCCAATTAACATGCAACTCTTCCAACTCTTGCAACACATGTAGTTTATCCAAAGATGTACCAATTCTGAGGTATTTGTAACTTTTGGTAACATGTTCACTGGGTGTGAAAGTGAAAAATAGGGAAGTGCGTCATAATGAACCACAGTTTTCACAACCTTTGAATTTGTGAAAATTGCAGAAAATTGCTATTTTCGCACCTGTTTGTGACATATGAGGCTCAGCAAGGCATATATGATTATAAATGTCACGCCGTACCTTTCGACCATATCATTTGAGTGTATGAGGACATCAATGTAACATATTGTCCTATTTTTACACACAGCGTACATGTCGGGCCTTAACGTTATATTCCACTAAATAAGCCGGATGTGCTCGCCTGATGCAGCCGAAAGGAGTTCTGTATAAAATACTGCCAATCCTTCTTTCCTTTTAGTGCAGTTTCCTGGTATTTTTTGGCTGTAACTGTATTCTGG
Source organism: Cyrtodaria siliqua (assembly GCA_037043455.1). NCBI lineage: Eukaryota > Metazoa > Mollusca > Bivalvia > Adapedonta > Hiatellidae > Cyrtodaria > Cyrtodaria siliqua. Next base: position 20,015 of record JAWPHD010018256.1, on the reverse strand, counting down.
ACATGTTAGTAACTTACTGACATTTGAAAATGCAACTCATCATGTTGTTGACAGATTTTGAAATACATTTCTAGAAGTACAGTGCAATTGCAAGGGATAAAAATAACGGTGACCTTCGACCCGGTGTTAGTATACAACTGAAGAAATGTTTCTTAGAAGATATTAATCCCACTCCACCCTCACCCCATTTCCTTGTTGATGTTTAATAGCAGACATTTTTATGTGCATGATAAAGTAAGTTTCCCAGAATTCTAACACGGTTTTAGATTTTTAACAGGCTGTGAACATTCTCACTTTACTATGGAAGGGCTATGGAGACTCATTTAGGCTATTATAACCTTATGTCAGTTTTCCGCGATAGAGATTAACCGGTGTTGAAAGGGCATCATAAACGTTATTCAGAAGAAAGCATATGCGGACTGGCACCATTTGCCACAACTCGGACCATTTGAGTCGCTTCTCCGGCAATCCACCTGGTAGATGCTCCCTGGCTACCAAACTGAACCATCTGGGGCATCCTCTGCTCCTCCTTTCCCTTCCTGTACCAAGGACTTTGTGTATGGCTATCAGACGCCGACCATCTTGGTTGGATCTGCATTCCCACTTGTTGTTGATCCAACGACACTTGTTGTTCTTCATGCGGCTCGACTCAGCTCTGCTCACCGCCTGGCTCACTTTTTTTTAACGATCTCGGCTGATCTGATTTTCCCTGTTTGAATTAGCGTGTGTGTATAAGCGTTTATTTATCCTCGCTGTATTGCACTTAGCATTTTAGCGAGCAGACCTAGATTTTAAGTCTCATCCGAAGGACTGGTAAGGTAGGAAATACTTTTGAAATATTTCGGTAATTAACCCAAATTCGGTCCTGGCTGGGATTGAACGCGCGATCCCTGGGTTACTAAGCCGCAATGCTAACCATTACACCACGGCGCTACCTTGTTTGAATTAGCTTGGAGAATCGTAGCTCTTATGGTGTGTAGCCCCTACATACCATAGAGCTACGATACCATACTTTATAAAATAGGCAGGTATCAGCAAATGTTTAACAAGACTCCGTCCAACCATTGTTTCTGATTTCACATCATATTGTTAAAATCCATATAATCAGTATTCGGTGAACATTCAAATAAATAGTTTAAAGGAGGCAGTTAAACAACATGTTAACTTACACGCAATCCACGTCTCTCCCTTAATGTTTGTTTACAGTGTGCTTTCAGTGATTTCAGTATCAACGCACTGGCAACGCACACATTATTGCGTAACGCACCGGCAACGATGATACTTTTAATTGGTTGCCAACTTTATCAGACGCATATATTCTACGTTCACACGCATTCTTGTCTCCGATATTTTTTATGAAAAGTAAATTTTGTATATTTTCGTGTTTTATACGAAAACTCGTAAACATAGTTTAACCACAATTGCCATATCCCTTGTGCGACTTAAATGAGTTTAATTAAAATATATGCCTAAAATATATGAACAGTATTACGAGTATAACGCTATAATCAAAAATTCATAAAATTCAACCAAAGACCGCCTCGGCCTTCAGTGGGCTTTACGCCACTGAGCCCTTAACCAAGGGTCAACCGCCCCTTTGACCCCATCTCACTCTTGACTTCCATTGTTTTAAACATGTTTATTTCCAAATAGCTACAATACACAAAAATTGTACACAAAAACAAAAGGATCAGACGAAAGATAAAATCTTATGAGTTCTTATCCACTATGTCTACCATAGCGCCTTGACAGCTATGATAATATATATCCTAAAGTAAAGCTAACATTTCTGATTATGCCGCTTCTTTTCTCGATTTACATCTGTCTATATTGAATATGAAGAACAAATAATGAAGAACTAATTAGTAAAAACTATGACAAGAGAGATTTTAATTTTGATATTGTTAATTATTCCCAAGTAGATGCGGGTGTTCCCCGAACTACTTCTTATGGGGTCTATGTTTCTCAACCTATTCGTTTTTTAAGAGCTTGTAGTCGTGTTGAAGATTTTAATATTCATTATATCTGTATAAATAAACAAGAGGCCCAAGAGGGCATGTGGCCGCTCCACTTGCTAAAACGGCTCTTATGTCAAGGGTTGTCGTCAAAAAATTCGTCTGAACGTACCGTATGATATGCAATAAAAACAATTGGGATTAAATGTTTTACTGTATACAAACACAGTGATTCGGTCCTCATTTGCATCTGTAATACACTAGTGTATTACGAGAAATAAGTCATGGCTATATTGCACTCCCAGAAGCCATGTTATGTGATAAAGCGATATCCACAACTAGAAATCATACCAACGTTTCCGGCTAAGTTTCATCGAATTCAACATGGCGTTAAAAAAAAATCAAAAATCAAAAATCAAAAAAAAATCAAAAATAAATTCAAAAAATTCAAAAAAAAAAAAAATCAAAACAAATTTCAAAACAAATTCAAAAAAATAAATAAATAATAATAATAAAATAAATAAGGTAGGTTTGGTAATGATTGCTCAAGAAATGTGGCCTGTATCGTGTTAACATGTAAAACTGCATTTTTGCTAATTCAGGGGCAATAACTCGGGTGTTACTGGTTTGATCTTGTCCATTGTCGAATTTGTCTGAGATCTTATTGGTCATATAAAATCTGTGCAAGTTTGGTTAAGATTGTTCAAGAAATGTGGCCTCTATCGTGTAAACAAGATGAAAAGGGGCCATAACTCTGTTATTACTGGTCCGAACTGGCTGGTTTTCGAACTTGTCCGAGCTTTCGTTGATGTCAACAATCTGGTAAAGTTTTTTTTATGAAAAATGAAGGCCCTATCGTGTTAACGAGGCCAAATTGTAGCACATTTCAGAAAATATCAAGGGCCATAACTCCGGCTTAAATCGTCCAATCTGGCTGGTTTTCAAACTCATCCTAGATTTCATTACTATTAACAATCTGTGCAAGTTTGACAAAGAGCAAATTATAAATGAAGGTGCTAGAGTGTTCACAAGGCATAAAATGTAATTTTTTAGCAAAAACAAGGGCCATAACTCCGCCGTATGGTCCGATCTGGTTGAGTTTCGAACCCGTTCAAGATTTCATTGCTATTAACAACCTGTGCAAGTTTGGTAATCAAATAAAAAATGAAGGAGCTAGAGTGTTCACAAGACAGAATATGGCATTTTTCAGAATAACAAGGGCCACAACTCCGCTAGTACTGGTCCAATCTGGCTGTATTTCGGTCTTTTCCGAGCTTTCATTGACATTAACAATCTGATCAAGTTTGATAAAGATCGGATGAAAAATGAAGGCCTTATCGTCTTAACGAGGCAAAATATAGCATTTTTAACTAAATCAAGGGCCATAACTCCGCTGTTACTGGTCCGATCTGGCTGGCTTTCGAACTTCTCATGCTTTCATTGATATTAACAATTTGGTAAAGTTTGATCAGATGAAAAATGAAGGCCCTGTAGTCTTAACGAGACAAAAGTAACGACGACGGACGGACGGACGACGGACAACTCACTATCCCATAAGCTAAGGCCAGCAGAGCTAAAAACTACTCCAGCTTCTCCCGACTTCTATGGTGACATAATTTACAAACTTTGTAGGATCTTTGATCATAATCACTTTCATACAATCTTTATTAACTTGTTAAAACGTTTATAAAAAAAAGTTATGACAAATCATTTTGCAACGCACTGCCTGTTAAGTGGTTGACCCATTCACAAATCGACAATATGCTTTCCTCTTTGATTACCGGACCCTATGATGACGTCTACCTAAATCCTCAAAGGACGGTAGCGCTTGATGTTTGTCTCCAATCTTGTTATGTCATGAACTTAATAGTTTATTCTTGTGTTGCTCTGGTTTCTGCCAGGTCATCTCGTTCTTGCTTTTTATATATTTTATATTCATATATACATGATCATCTTTGTGTTATATTTATACTGCCTGTTGCCTGTTTTAAGGTATAGTCAACTGATGCATTGTGCGAGTCTTTAGAAACATCTCCAGGAAGTTGCAGATGTGGTCGTTTCAGACACCGACCTGTCAGTGCAATGGATTCATGGCTCTATGGTATGTATTGTTACCTATATCTAAATGTTTACATGTAGTGTTGAATGTGTTTCGGTGTGTACATGCTATGCTGCATTGCATGATTTGGTCTTGAAGAAAGTTAAAATTAGTAAAGAAAGTTAAAATTAGTATAGATGTAAACATGATTACAATGTATGCAAATTATTTATGCAAATTCATTTATGATGAAATTTGGACTGTTCTCAATGGACTATATTTTATGCAAATTCATTTGTGATGAACTTCGGACTGCTTTCATTGGACAGTTTTGGTGGGGATGCTTTTGGAGCAGTCTTTGGGCAGTATATAAACGGATTCTGGGAGCAGATCAGCTGTTGAGCTCTATTTAGTAAAAAGTTAATTTTGAATTGGATGCTTTTAAAATATAAAATAATATTTTTGGGAGGATTTAAGTATTTATTATTGTGCTCATTCATATAAATAACAGTGAAATTGGATATTTGGACTAAACCGGAAATATTGGTAATTTAACTGAAAGAGATACTTACTGTTTTGGATTAAAGAGACACTTAATGTTCTGAATGGGACAATTAATGTTTTGGATTAAAGAGACTTACTGTTTTGGATTAAAGAGACACTTACAGTTTTGGATTACAGAGGCACTTACTGTTTTGGATTAAAGGGACACTTACTGTTTTGGATTACAGAGACACTTACTGTTTTGAAAAAGACACTTACTGTTTTGGATTAAAGGGACACTTACTGTTTTGGATTACAGATACACGTACTATTTTGAAAGAGACACTTACTGTTTTGGATTACAGAGACACTTACTGTTTTGGATTACATAGACACTTATTGTTTTGGATTACAGACACTTACTGTTTTGGATTACAGAGACATTAATTGTTTTGGATTACAGAGACACTTACTGTTTTGGATTACAGAGACACTTACTGTTTTGGATTACAAAGACAGTTAACTGTTTTGGATTAAAGGAACACTTACTGTTTTGGATTAAAGGAACACTTATTGTTTTGGATTACAGAGACACTTACTGTTTTGAAAGAGACAGTTACTGTTTTGGATTAAAGGAACACTTATTGTTTTGGATTACAGAGACACTTACTGTTTTGAAAGAGACAGTTACTGTTTTGGATTAAAGGGACACTTATTGTTTTGGTTTACAGAGACACTTACAGTTTTGGATTACAGAGACACTTACTGTTTTGGATTTCAAAGACAGTTAACTGTTTTGGATTAAAGGAACACTTACTGTTTTGGATTAAAGGGACACTTATTGTTTTGGATTACAGAGACACTTACTGTTTTGAAAGAGACACTTACTGTTTTGGATTAAAGGGACACTTATTGTTTTGGATTACAGACACTAACAGTTTTGGATTACAGAGACACTTACTGTTTTGGATTACAAGGACACTTATTGTTTTGGATTACAGACACTTACTGTTTTGAAAGAGACACTTACTGTTTTGGATTAAAGGGACACTTATTGTTTTGGATTACAGAGACACTTACGGTTTTGGATTAAAGAGACACTTATTGTTTTGAATTAAAGAGACACCTACTGTTTTGGATTAAAGGGTCACTTACTGTTTTGGATTGCAGAGACACTTACTGTTTTGGATTAAAGGGACACTTACTGTTTTAGATTACCGACACTTACTGTTTTGAAAGAGACACTTACTGTTTTTGATTAAAGAGACACTTTCTGTTTTGGATTACAGAGACACTTACTGTTTTGAAAAAGACACTTACTGTTTTGGATTAAAGGGACACTTATTGTTTTGGATTACAGATACACTTACTGTTTTTAAAGAGACACTTACTGTTTTGGATTACAGAGACACTCACTGTTTTGGATTACTGTTTTGAATTACATAGACACTTATTGTTTTGGATTACATACACTTACTGTTTTGGATTACAGAGACATTTATTTTTTGGATTACAGAGACACTTACTGTTTTGGATTACAGAGACACTTACTGTTTTGTATTACAAAGACAGTTAACTGTTTTGGATTAAAGGAACACTTACTGTTTTGGATTAAAGGGACACTTATTGTTTTGGATTACAGAGACACTTACTGTTTTGAAAGAGACACTTACTGTTTGAGATTAAAGGGACACTTATTGTTTTGGATTACAGACACTTACAGTTTTGGATTACAGAGACACTTACTGTTTTGGATTACAAGGACACTTATTGTTTTGGATTACAGAGACACCTACTGTTTTGAAAGAGACACTTACTGTTTTGGATTAAAGGGACAATTATTGTTTTGGATTACAGAGACACTTACGGTTTTGGATTAAAAAGACACTTACTTTTTTGGATTAAAGAGATATTTACTGTTTTGAATTAAAGAGACACTTACTGTTTTGGATTATAGGGACACTTACTGTTTTAGATTGCAGAGACACTTACTGTTTTGGATTAAAGGGACACTTACTGTTTTAGATTACCGACACTTACTGTTTTGAAAGAGACACTTACTGTTTTGGATTAAAGAGACACTTACTGTTTTGGATTACAGAGACACTTACTGTTTTGAAAAAGACACTTACTGTTTTGGATTAAAGGGACTCTTATTGTTTTGGATTAAAGGGACACTTACTGTTTTGAAAGAGACACTTACTGTTTTGGATTAAAGAGACACTTACTGTTTTGGATTACAGAGACACTTACTGTTTTGAAAAAGACACTTACTGTTTTGGAATAAAGGGACACTTACTGTTTTGGATTACAGAGACACTTACTGTTTTGGATTAAAGAGACACTTACTGTTTTGGAATTAAAGAGACACTTACAGTTTTGGATTAAAGAGACACTTACTTTTTTGGATAACAAAGACACTTACTGTTTTGGATTAAAGGGACACTTACTGTTTTGGATTTAAGAGACACTTACTGTTTTAGACTAAAGAGACATTTACTGGATTACAGAGACACTTACTGTTTTGGATTAAAAAGACACCTGCTAATGTGAATTAAAGGAACATTGGATACTTTTATTTGGACTTAATTCAAAAACTGGATATTAATGAAAAACTAAATTTGTGTATTCTGTCAGTTAATGTTTCTTTAAATAAATTTGTTAATTATATTTTGTGTTGCTGGTTTTGTTTCCTTTCTTATTACATTTTACTCGTAACAGTATATACTACCATAATAGACATGATTCTCTCGATAGGCATGATTCTCAAGGCTAGTTCAATTAAAGAGAGGTTCAAATGATTAGACCTCTTTACTATTGAATTCCCCATTCCAACCCGATATGACTAAGCTGTTACTAACCCTTAACCTGCTAAGCACGACTATAATAGTCTTTGCGTCCATTGTAAACCCAGATCAGACTGTGAGAAATACAGGCTGATTAAGGCTTACAATGTCTGGCTGCTGATCAGTCATTTTCCCCAAAACACTTCTTAGTCACATAAAAGGAATGGTCTTAATTCAAAGAAGGAACAGTCCATTACCGTGTATATATATGTAGCGGGTTAAGGGTTAAATTGTAAATGCCATTCATTCCAGGGAAAAAAAAACACAACACATGCATTATTAATGTATTGTATTTCTGAAAATTAACAGTAATCAAACAATATCACAGTTAAATCAATTATCATGATGTTGATGACATTGACCAGGTACAATATGTGAACATTAAATCTATAATTATTACTCAGGACTTTTTCATGTCAGATAGACATAAATCTATCAGAATTTGCATATCTTATATATTTGCATCTTGTTCTTCAAACTTTAAGTTAGAAACTCATCAGCATTGGGTTGTGAGAAGACTAAACATTATCCTACACTATTTAATATTGAAACTAAAGTAATGTTTAACCGTAACTCGACAAAGTTACCATGAGGGCCCGTTTAAGCAACTATTGGTCCATATGTAGCAGAATATGATCATGCAGACAAGAATTTTCATGACTGGGTCGTAGTGACCTTGACCTTTGACATACTGACCCCAAAATGAATAGGGGTCATCCACACACTATCTTCACAATAAAGTCCAGACTCTATTGTGCCCATCGCGTCAGGTATACCTTGACGTGTTCGTTGGCGGACGGACTATAAACCTTAGAATTACACACACACACACACACACACACTATCTTCACAATCTTATTGAAACACTCGTTGATGGATGGTTCCCTGCTGATGACCTCAGTCCACTCGTTGATGGATGGTGCCCCGCTGATGACCTCATTGTATAAGCAGTCTTACAAACTGTTTATACAACTTTGACAGGAGCTAGCTGCAGTGCCACTTCTCTTGTATATCTTCGACAAACCATAAAACAAATCCACTATTACCATTCAAGGTCCATTTCTAATTAGATTGATATTAACAAATCGATTCCAAGCTCTGTAAAAACACTGCGATCAAGCACAATTATTTCATCAATATCTGATATCATTTCTGTCAGATGATAATTAATTCCCTAATATATGTACAAGTCTGATCAGTCCTCATAATCTGCCGGGGATTCCGCCAGTAACTAGAGTGCACTCCCCTGTGATGTATGAAGCATCGTCAGAACTCAGGAACGATACCAAACCAGCGACCTCTGGTGGCTCACCAACCCTGAAATACGTTTTGTAATGACATGTTTGGATGTTTACTGCAATCTTCTGAAACTCCTTTACACTGGCAGATTGAGCTGTTGTATCTTGTTCTTTATTTATATCTAGTAACAATTGTTTCACATTCACCACCGCCACCCACCACCCCCCACCCATCGCCTAAAATATATTTCTTAATTTAATTTGCAAAAGATGTATAGGTCAAATACGCCTCTTATAATTTGAGGGCTTCATGCAAAACTGTCCCCCACCCCCACCCAAATTATATTTCTCAATTCAATTTGCAAAAGATGTATCGGTGATTCAAAACTGTTCCCCCACCCCCACTCCCAACCTCCCCCACCCTCCACCCACACCCCACAAATTATATTTCTCAATTTAATTTGCAAAAGATGTATAGGACAAATATGCCTGTAATAATTTGAAGGCTTGATGCAAAACTGTTGTATCTTATTCCAGTTAAAATAGTTTTGTGCTCAACCCTCGAATTGGACTCGTGATAACAGGATTAAATCCCGCTTAAAATCATAACAGCTATGGGAGTGTAACAAAGCCACGAAATAAATCTTAATCGCTAGTGTAATAAATATGCAAATTAATGCCGATTCATCACTCGGTCTTTTCCGTTCAGCTAGTTGTGCAATAGGAATTGCCTCATTGATTTCCAAAACCGGTAATTCCAGAGTAAAATATATCCACGAGGTAGTTCCAACTGCTGACCGGTAGTGTGGTACGGAGAAGATGAAAGTGACAATAGGTAACTACATTAATAAATGTTATGTGCCATTGTTGGAGTTAAGTGATAAATAGATTCTCATATATTGTGCCTATTTGAAATTGACTTTATTAAACTTGTTGAATAGAATTAATATGATACTCTGCATTTTTCTTTGAAATACCTGTCTGGCGTGGCCCAGTGGATATCACGGTGGACCCGGGTTCAAGCTTCCCCGGTGCCACTGAGTTTCGCTGCTGTGTTCTTGAGCTAGACACTTTACCTTAGCCTTTTCCATAGGATGGGGACATAAATACAAGTGATCCTGTGTATCAGTCTATTATCCAAGCATAGTAAAAAAAACATAGGAATCTATTAGTAAGAGTATGACAGGCTCCCAGATTCCCGTGTATCATTTCCGTCTCTCAGGCGGCTCTAAATAACAAAGCCATTCCTCATTCTAATAAAAGACAATGTAACAAGACCAAGCCCAGTAATCAACGTCATCAGCAGGTGCACGAGATGATCATCCGTAACGTAGATTTGCCTCGACAAATCTTCAATGGTAAAAAACTCGGTTAATATTCACTTCTGCTAATACTTAGCGAATTGAGAGTAGAATCAAAGAAAGTTATTTTAGCGAGATGATTCTCAGCGGAGTTTTTTCATTTTTAACTTTCTTTGATTCTTCTCTCAATTCGCTAAGTATTAGCAGAAGTGAATATAAACCGAGTATTTTTACCATTGATTGCGATACTTTAGGCACACTTATATCTTTATGGACTGAGAATTAGAGCTGAAATGCTTGTGTTTACTTACCGAGTCGAGACAAATCTTCGTTACGAATGATCATCTCGTGCACCTGCTGATGACGTCGATTACTGGCCTTGAAGACGTTTAAACTGGACAAACACTAAACAGTATATCTTACCTTTTCATTGGTATCAAATGCATAAACATATCTTTAACGGCCGGATTGTTCCATAGCTGAAAGTATATGCATAGCCAAGTGATTAATGGGTAATAGTCCCACCTGCGCCTGTGTTAAAGTTAACTGCAAGTTAAATGTTTATCAATATTCAATATATCAGAAGCGGGACAATTCTAGTACAACAAGAGGGCCAAGATGGTCCTAAATCGATCACCTGAGTACTGGCACATTATCAAACTTCTTCGAAATCTTACAGTCATATACAATCTGTGCAAGTTGGGTTAAGATTGTTCAAGAAATGTGGGCTCTGTTGTGTTTAACAACATTGATATAAAGACACTGACAAAGTTTGGTAAATATCAAATACAAAATGAAGGTGCTGGAGTGTAACACCTTGGGCAGAGCCGAATGTGACCCCAGGGCTACATGTAATATATGAGAGCTTTGTGGTTTCAGAGAAGAAGATTTTATAAGTTTTTCCCTAAGAAGTCTATGTAAAACATGACCCCTGTGGCGGGGCCAAATGTGACCCCACGGTCACCATTTGAACAAACTTGGTAAAGGACCATAAGAGTATAGTAAATGCAAAATATTAAACCTATGGCTCCAGAGAAGAAGACTTTAATGTGTTTCCTATATAAGTCTATGTAAAACTGTGACCCCCGGGGTGCAGCCAAATTAGACACCAGGGTCCCCATTTGAACAAACTTGGTAGAGGACCATAAGCTTATAGCAAATGCAAAATAGTAAACCTCTGGCTCTTGCGGTTTTTTCCTATACAAGCCTATGTAAAACTGTGACCCCCGGGGCGGGGCGAAATGTGACCCCAGGGTCAACATTTGAACAAAATTGGTAGAGGACCATAAGCTTATAGCTCTTGCGGTTTCAGAGAAGAAGATTTTTTAAGTTTTTCCCTATACATGTCTATGTCTATGTAAAACATGTGACCCTTGGGGCGGGGCCAAATGTGATCCCAGGGTCATTTGCACAAACTTGGTAAACGACCATAAGCTTATAGTATATGCAAAATATCAAACCTCTGGCTCTAGTAGTTTCCGAGAAGAAGATTTTTTTTTTCCCTATATAAGTCTATGTAAAACTGTGACCGCCGGGGCGGGGACAAATTTGACCCCAGGGTCACCATTTGAACAAACTTAGTGGAGGACCATAAGCTGATGCTACATGTAATACACGAGAGCTCTGTGCCTTGTGGTTTCAGAGTAGAAGATTTTTTAAAGTTTTTTCCTATATGTTTATATGAAAAACATGCAAAATCTCAATATACAAACTTTGGATCCCCGGGGCACGGCCATTTTTGATCCCGGGGACTTTATTTGAACAAATTTGATAGTCTATGCATTGGCGATCATTTTAAAAGAAAAAATGTTGAAATCTGTCCAGCAGTTCTGGAGAAGAAGACTTTTTAAGGTTTCGACCATATAGGGTAATGGCGGCCATCTTGGATTTAGCGCTGACCTAATTTTAACAAATCTAAAAAGCATTCACCTAAGGATCATCCATGTGAATTTTGGTCAAAATTAGCCAAGCGGTTTCTGAGGAGAAGTCGTTTGAAGAAAAGTTAACGACGACGACAACGGACGACGGACGATGGACGCAGAGTGATCCCAATAGAACTAAAAAGCACATGTAACCTTAAATTTTATTTTAATTTAAAACACTCAAATTTGGTGTACATATTCTGTCCAATGGCACTTGGTTGGCGATCCTAGATGAATGAAATGGGGTTTTATGTTAAAGTAACTTATTAGATTTTATTATCTGGGAGTGCAATAAAGCCATGGCCTATTTACCGCAATACACTAGCGTATTGTAGATGCAAATGAGGTCTGAATCACTGTGTTTGTGTACAGTAAAACATTTAATGCCAATTGTTTGCATGGTATATCATACACTACATACAGACACCTTAACTATTTATCCTCATTTGGAATCTTACTTTATAAAATGCATGTTAGTAACGTTTAATTCAGTTTAACATGTTGCATTATTTGTATGGCGAAGTCGTTACAGCTGCAAAACGTAGCGGACGTCATGAAAACAACAACACAACATTATGATTTCTCTTACAAATTACCGCCATTAACAAGGTAAATCGACAACATTAAAGTGAAACTATCACGTCTTAGGTGTGTTATGTGATGAATAAAATCTTACATTCATGAATGTGTATTATTGACTTTAATATATTAAACTTGTTGGATAAAAAGATAAGATACTCGGCAGAGCCTCGTATCCTACCATGTTATCCAACTCTTTTTTTAAAATCAATAATACACAGTCCCTCATGTAAGATCCTCTATATATTGGGACAGCTTGTTTATTAAAATCAATAATACACAGTCACTCATGTAAGATCCTCTATATATTGGGACAGCTGGTTTATTAAAATCAATAATACACAGTCACTCATGTAAAATCCTCTATATATTGGGACAGCTCGTTTTTTAAAATCAATAATACACAGTCACTCATGTAAGATCCTCTATATATTGGGACAGCTCGTTTTTTAAAATCAATAATACAGTCACTCATGTAAGATCCTCTAGATATTGGGACAGCTCGTTTATTAAAATCAATAATACACTGTCACCACGTAAGATACTCTACATATAGGGACAGCTCGTTTATTAAAATCAATAATACACAGTCACTCATGTAAGATCCTCTATATATTGGGACAGCTCGTTTATTAAAATCAATACGTGTAAGATACTCTATATATTGGGATGGCTCGTTTATTAAAATCAATAATACACAGTCACTCATGTAAGATCCTCTAGATATTGGGACAGCTCGTTTATTAAAATCAATAATACACTGTCACCACGTAAGATACTCTACATATAGGGACAGCTCGTTTATTAAAATCAATAATACACAGTCACTCATGTAAGATCCTCTATATATTGGGACAGCTCGTTTATTAAAATCAATACGTGTAAGATACTCTATATATTGGGATGGCTCGTTTATTAAAATCAATAATACACAGTCACTCATGTACGATCCTCTATATATTGGGACAGCTCGTTTATTAAAATCAATAATACACAGTCACTCATGTAAGACCCTCTATATATTGGGACAGCTACCTCAGAGGGAGATGAGATGAAGGTGCTATGTTCATTATCCATCTGAAACTCGAAATTGATAGTGTAGCGTAGGAATGTTTCAGAATCAGGACTGAATATTATCAATTTGTTTTTATTTTCCTTTGCTTGTCATGGATTTAAATTAACAAAATATCTACTTTACTGATTAGTTTTATACCATGTGACTGTAATTATCAGGACACAAAACATAGCCCACCTCTCAGATGATTTGAGACTAACCAGATGGACCAAACAGAAAGTATAATTAAACAGATATACTAAACTAAAAATATTCAAAGTTTGACTTTCTCACCTGAAAAAAAATAACTGAACTTACCTGTTCACTGAATTTAGTTTTAATGACTCCGGGTGCTACGCAGTTAACTCTGATTTTCATCGAAGACAGCTGGGGAACCAGTGCCTTCGTAAGTCCTATCAAGGCAGTCTTACTGACCGAATACGGACCTAGAAGCTAGAACAGAGCAACAACAAAACTAAATTAGAAGAAAACTTTTCTCATGAATATTTTCAATACAATGTTCGGGTTTCCCTAATTGGAGACATTGCAACATACAGACATGCATAGAGATATTTATAGAAAAATAAAAAGCTTCGAAGATCAAGTTATTGTTTACAGAACAACATTCTGCTATTGGCTTTGCTATATACCTAAACACGTTTTAGGGAACAGCAACTTTATTGCCTTTTTAAGAAAAGTTCCAACAAAAGTTCTATTTTTCTGCCAAGTTTCATTAAAATAGTATTGGATATTTTATTAATTTAGTTAATTTAACATGTTTAACACACAAACAGTTGTTCTGGCACTGGTAAAAAGCACAATTATTGTATTCATTTAAATTAAATACATAATATATACAAACACACATTGTAAACAATATATATGTATCTTTACCTCCATCGGCGTATACCCAGCAAAGGAGGAGATAAAGATGACTGATCCTCCCCTGTCAGAAAGTAGTGAAATATACATATTTAACTCTAAAATAAATCAGATAGTAGTTAAATATAGATATCTATTCATCTTCCCTTGTTCACAAGGAAAGGAGTTGTAATTTGGTTAAAACAAGAGCACTGCAGGGGAATGCAAATACTTTTCTGTGTAAAGTAAATCAGAAAAATGGTAATTCCAGTGTCAGAGAAGGAAATGAGCCAGAATGAGTGTATATTGTGTCTCTGACACAAGCTGTACATGTACAGGTGTGGCGGCCATTATAAACCTAAGATTTACATGTCCGAAGTGCGTACCTGTACAGGTGCTGTGGGCCATTAGAAACATAAGATTTACATGTCCGAAGTGTGTACATGTACTGGTGCTGTGGGCCATTATAAACGTAAGACTTACATGTCCAAAGCATTCATATGTACATGTGCTATGGGCCATCATAAATGTAAGATTTACATGTCCAAAGAATTCATATGTACATGTGCTATGGGCCATCATAAATGTAAGATTTACATGTCCAAAGAATTCAGATGTACATGTGCTATGGGCCATTATAAATGTAAGATTTACATGTCCAAAACATTCATATGTACATGTGCTATGGGCCATTAAAGCCCAATATAAACGTAAGATTTACATCTGCAAAATGCTCAGATAAGGACATGTTAGGTTCATAACGTTATGCAAAAGTCTTTTAAAAGTCCATTTTCATACAGACAAACCTAACATAAGTGTGTGAGGATACCCTGATAAATGATCAAAATACAGTAGTATTATACACCTATCTACGTTTTCCCCCATTTGAGGGACTAGGCAGAAATGATTTCCTATTAGCCCAGAATTAAACAGAACCTGGCACCAACATCATGGGTATATTTGATATTGAACTCCTACCTAGTGGAATTAGATATAAATATTGTTGCTAGGGATGGGAATTAGACAATCAATTTCCCCTGGGTATGCCACCCTACCCCTTCCCGCCACCCCCGCACAACCCTCAAAACCTTGATAGGTGCATAATTTAAACATAGAATCTTACCCTCTTTTCTCCATATGTGGAACTATTTCTTTACAGAGGAAAAACGCTGCCTTTACGTTGGTTTCAAAAATCTGTAACAACATTAATAAAATAAATTTACATGTGCATTTCATACGAAATAATTGATCTTGTGAACCTCATCTCCTTCTAGATCAACATTTTTTTTACTATCTTTAGGAGAATGTTTTTCTCTTTAACTGATTCACATTTTTTTTGGCATATAAGCAGTTTTAAATGCCAGTAATAAATGGGAAATTCCATGAAGCACATGAGCAGATTAAAAATAAAATAAAATTGAGAAATGTTCAAGTTTCCATTATTCTACCGTAAGTTTAAGAATCTTAAAGGTGTAATATAAGCAACAATTAATATACATTTTTTCACAGACAAATTTACACTCTTACACTTGTGAATTCAGAAAACATTTACTACACAACCTTTATTTATTCGACATTGATTAGAAAACAAACTACACAGCTTATACAAATCACACTTGATGGCGTGGATGGAAGCATTAACGTCGTCTAGTTTGAAAGGAAGTTAGTGAAACTGGGAAAACCCACGTGTCTGAGAGGACAATTATCATACCCTCAACCCTACGGGGAAGCTAACCGGGATTAATTCCAGATTTGGGGTTTAGCCTGGCTGGATAAATGCATTTATATTGTGTCTATAGAGTTTGTATTCTCAAAACGTAAGTTATATATATACCTCGTCATCAGTAGGTTTAGAATCGGTGGACATCTGTAGTAAAATCTGCCTGTTGATGGCAGGATAGGGACTTTACATACTCTGTGATTAATACTTAATACGACAGTTCTCTTGTCTAACTATTACCTGAATCATGTAAGTTAATACCAGAATTCAGCAAACAGTTTTTACAGAAACATAAAGTGTAATACGTAGAGGTCGGACTATAAGAATATTTCATGGGTGTCCGGTTCAGACAGCGAATTCCAACCCTCATTGTAAATGTTTTAATCTGAACCTTGGACAGTCATCCCTATCTGAACCGGATACCCATGACTGATTCTTTTTCTTGCATATCATTAACATTTTGTTAGTTGACATCACCAACTACTAATTTTTGCATGTTTTTTTTACACAATGACATCATGCTACTGTTGACGTTGTTGACATCATTGATGACTTGATGGCGCATGACTTTTATCTTCCCCATGTGTAAGATCAGGATTTCCGTCATCTATGTAAAATGCAGATAACCTTATCTGGTATGCAAGAAAATAATATCTTACCTTATCCCAGGCTGATTCCGGGGTCTGAAATTACAAATGTTACCTTTAACACAATGTTAAGACATTACATAATGGGTAGTACATGCATTCATTTATAAATGTTATCTAAAACAGTAAAAACATTGGTGATTATATCAAATGCATGGGTGATACATGTTTTATTTATAATAATGTCAGCTTTGCTTATCTTGTGTAAATATAAGTGTAGCAAAAAGAGAAAAGTTCAAAGCTATGTAAAACAAAGACAGCCACTGGCCTGTAAAGTTCCATGACTTTCCGGAGCCAGATCCGGGGCCCGGTTTTATGAAACAACTTACGACAATTTTTATCGTAAGTTAATTTCTTAAATTCTTTACTTTGATTTACAATTCACAAATAAACACGATTTCATTTCATTTTCTTATTTCTGCACTTAATACACACATAATTGTCATCATTGAATGCTCAGGTGCAAAAATGTGAACAGTTTTAAAATTTGAGACTTATCGTAAGATGTTTAATAAAATGGGGCCCAGAAGTTTCTATGTATTGTAAGAGTTTGACTCTCTTTCCTTAAATCAGAGAAAATGTATTTTTATCCTTGTTAAAAAGAATGAACAGCATATAAATATAACACGTACATCTAAAATTGGCCCGAATGTAGGATTAGTAGCTGCATTGGAAACTAAGATGTCTATACCTCCAAACCGAGACACAGTCTGAAAATAGAAACTAAGATTTATAAACTGCCAAACTGAGAACCAGTCTGAAACGAAATAAAACAAATAATATTCCATGGCTAAGAATGTACTCTGATGGTTTTAAATTACAGTGTAGATTTGTACCTGTTCCCCAATTTCTGTTTTAAAGGGACACATGGCAATCTTATAGTAGTCATCATTAAGCATTGAAGTTAGCACCTCAACTCATTAATACAGTATCATTTTGACTTTAAATCCGCCTTATATATAATTAAATAAACAGTTTTGAGTTTTTAAATGTTTCTTTGCTATTTTACCTTAGCTTTAAAGGGACACTATCCACTGTCTGATTTTTTTCAGTGAAATGTGTGCATGAAAACATTAGCATAGATCCAAATAAGTCTTAAAGTTCCCCTACCATGTTTTGTTTCATGAACATGTTTATGTTTATTTAAATCGAAATCAATACACAACAATAGATATTTACAATTCACACATTGCAATATCTGTGAAAAGCGAGAATAGGATTTTATTTGATGACGTAGAAAATGTTGAACAGGTAAATTAATCCACAGGAAAATGTATTTATCAATTATCGGGCAATAGTTGTGCAGCTATATAATTCAAATTAACCTCATTTCCCCGTGCAGTCACGCAGTGGTAAAAGTAGTATCTACGTCATGCAAATAATACTTATTTTTACATACACCTTAGTAGCGTTTTTAAATATATGTTTCTCTCCGGGACTATCAAGAAATGTTCATATGATGTTTAAGAGCTAAATTTGTTGATTGATAATACTACAAAAAGGGTGGCCATTCACCTTTAAGTAATACATTCAATATTTACATTTTCTGCTGATCACATGACATCCATTAGTAAATTAGATTTTCTATATAGTATATCTTTCGTAATACACACATTTTAGTGTGGGCCTATGAGTTCATGAAGCTGTATTTCTTTTTTTGTATCGCTATTAAATTTTATCAAACAATCTTGTCTTTATTTAGTAAATATTCAATAATGGTAGATGTAATATTTGTCAACATAATTATTTTGTGTTTCATATTAAAGCTAAAACTAAAAAGATACGGACATTGTCCCTTTAAATATATTATTGGTGAAATTTTATTAATAAAGTAAAAATTAGTAAAATGCAAAAAATTGCTTTGCTCTGTTCAAACAATTATAAACAATGATTTGCTAAAAAAGGAAAAAAAGTTTGGTAGATGAACTAACGGGACGGACAGACGCCACGAGTTTAAACAAATTAAGATTGCTGTGTGTCTATCTAATAAAGGGAAAGTAGTGTGACTTTCGGAATAATGTATACACCAATTATATGACTTTTGTGTTCATTCCTAACCCAACATATAAATAGTACAATGTTTGAATATATTACAGGAGCACAGGGCAATCTTGATTTGTTTAAAACTCATTTTTATAAGGCCAAAAAGAAAAAAAGGTTTGTTTCTGCTAACGGCTTAAAAAAAAAAGGGTAGGTAGGCAAAACCTTTTTTTTTTTTTACTTTTCTGATTGGTAAATCTTTTTTTTTTGCTCCTTTTCTCATTGGTAAATCTTTTAATACTTGGACTTAACATTTATGTATCATGAATGTAGAATACATGTAAAAAAAAATAATTTTGGGGAGTTTTTAATAAAAAAAAATGTAGGTTCGGCGGCTAAAAAAAGTGTCGGTCGGGTTATCGGAAACAAGGTCGGGTTAGCGGAAACAAATCATTTTTTCTTTTAGGACTAATCATTAATATTAATTATTAGAACTACTCAGAGAAAATTGTGTTTGTATTCTACTAACGGTTGATTATTTTGCTCCCATGATATATTTAAATGTATGGGCAAATAACGAAGAAAATTTGCAAACTAGAAATATTATTTTATTCAAGCAGTACTGAAGTTAAAATGATACTGGATTAATAAATCGAGATGCTAATTTTAAATTTCGATACAACTTCGAGATTGCACTTTAAAGCAAATAATTCTGTAAACATCTGATACCTCCTGTATAAGTTTGGATCTGTCCTCAGCCTTGCCGACATGACACACCATCCCTGACACGTCAAGCTTCTCTGATTTCAGTTCCGACACTGTGCGATCAACATTCTCCTGTTTCCTGCTGCTGACCATCACCTTGGCACCATCTTGACCAAGACGCCGAGCAATTGCCAAACCTATACTGTAATAAAAATGAAATATATTCATAGGGAACACAGAACCCTTCATACACACTCACAAAATATAATTCCGTAATGGTACAGTTTTAATAGAAGTTAAAAACACCAAAATTTTTACTCTGCACAAATAATTTATCTCTGAATTAGCTTATATTAGTTTATTAATCAATTAATATTAATCTAATTATTTTACATTGATTGCGAAAAACAAGTTCTTTCGGCTTATATTAATCACTCTTGATGGCTTACTGGGTTTAAACAGTATTTATTCAAGAAATGTAATGAACAATGTTTCAATGGTACATGAACAGGATTTGAAAACAAGCTTTCGATGAAAACTTATGTAAATTCATCTCCTTAATATTCGTATTAGTGCATAAGATACGGCTGACATTTTATGTGTTATAAATATTAGCATATGATGTAAAATAGCATTTGATGGAATTTAACAATTAGAAATAGTGATTCTAAAACAAATAGTACACG
>JAWPHD010018255.1:0-40721 GCA_037043455.1 Cyrtodaria siliqua | reverse complement strand
GTTTCCTTCGGCAGTGTCAGACAAATTTAACTGATCAGCATTAACACTGTAGGCTTTCATAATTTCCGTATCGCTTTCAACTCGAGTTTTGATAGGCTTACACAGACACACCTCCTATGAAGCCATCTTAAACGGCTGTGGCCGAAAAACAACACGCTCTTCTCTGTAGACACTGACCCGTGCACGTCGTGGGGAAGGCACTACAACACTGATTGGATAATCCCTTGTCAGGTTACCAGTCAGTGTTGTTGACCAAGATCGGTGTCGTCTCCGTTGTCCCGCCCGCCATGGAACATCGCCAGGAACAACCATCGAGGTGAAGAAGTTAGCTGAGCGTCGGCAGTCTGCATGTGGAATCCCCCGAATGCTTGGTGTGGTATATGTGGGCTATGTAAATATGGAATGTGTGGTCGACGACTCAGCAGCTCAACAGATCCAACGTGGGGAAGCGTGGCGAGGTACATGGAGCAACGGAGTCAGCAACCTGCGTGCCTATAGAACTTGAGGCCTCCTGGGACGCAGGTTGCAGCGGCGGGGTAGCCCAAAGACAGGACCCGGCCCAGTAGCGGATGTAGAGCAGCACCACCTAGCGGATTTAGGACCAGCACCACTCCAGACAGCACTTCACCGCTGCAGCGACAACAACATAGAGCGAGAGCGACAACCATCAACACATCAACAATAGAATCGACACAGACACCACATCACACAGATACAACCTACACACCACATCGATGAAAAGTGCAGACATAATGCCGAGTCAACGTGGGATTCTTCACGGGGGCTCATATGGTAGAGGCACTCTAATCCTTAGAACAACAACAACAATAACACGCTTTCTACTACTGACACTTGAGTCGCGACTATATTTTATAAAAAAAATTACACACAACAAATTTAATAATTTCACAAATCCAGCTAGAGGTAGAGGGGTAGGACCCCCCCCCCCCCCCCCCCCCCCCCCCCCCACCATGTTGTCAAAAAAAATTATCGTGCTCATTCGAGGTTTTCATTATGACACTGCATAAGCAAATGTGGAAACGTGGCTCCATCGTAAATGGAGTGTCTACAATATAATTTGCAGCAACTCTGCAGTTCTATAGGTTAAAAGGTTCTAACAGTTTTTAAAAAACAAGCCAAAACGGAATTAACGCAGAAAAAAATCCTTTAGCATTAGGGTAGTGGAAGACTGGAATTCCCTAGCAGAAAGTGTTGTCCAAGCACCGAGTGTGAATGCCTTTAAGAGCAGACTAAACAAACATTGGCAGAATAATCAAACAAAATTTGATGCTAGTTGTTTCCCAAGCCTGCGCAGTAGACACTCTCGGCCGATAAACCACCAAAGAGATGGGCCTCCAGTAGTAACAGGCTTACCATTGACCTCGGAACAGTAAGTTACAGTACGTAAGTAAGTTGGGCCCATTACTCTCCATATTTTATCTAGATGTAAATGCAAGATGAACCTGGCATGTCTTGGGGTGTCGCATATACCCTTACAATGTGAGTTATTTTCTCCGCCACAAAAGGCGATTTGGTTCATTCAGTAATTTCTGAGACGAGCCCTCCCAAACTGTAAAATGTCATAGATTTCTTTCGTTTCCAAGACTTTGGGAGGGCTAATCTCATAAAGTGCTAGATAAATCGAATACTTTTGCGGCGGAGGAAAGTTTTAGAGCTTACTTTGGCGGGGTATGTGTATGCATTATCAAGACGCGTGTGTGCCTCTGGTAGTGGAAATGAAACAATAAATTCAGATTTCTTCAATATTCTACCACATTTTCAATATATATAATATCTGGTGTTGCCTTCAAAAGCAGCAACTTCAGCTCGTCACCGGTCGGGCCCTTGGTCATTTTCTCGTCCGTCATTCGTTAACTTTTCTTCGCATAAACCGCTTGGACTAGTTGTCACAATTTTATATTATTTGTAGTAAACTAAGGTGAATGACATAATATGTGTTTATACAATGTCAGGCTCCTGTGCCTCGAACAATTTAAAACTACCTGACATGCAGCAAAATGGGAACACTAGTAATGTTAGTTTACCACTATCAAATCCTCTCAGTGGAGGTGTGGTTCTGTCGAAACGTCTGATTGGATGGATTAACAAACAACCTGGCCAATAGATATCGCCGTTTCTCTCAGATTGTAAAATTATAGCGTTGGACACGACGGACCTAAAATGGTACGAATGTTTTCATTTTCCCACTTTCTGATTTATTTATTTATATAATTTCCACAATTATCGTTCTTTTTCTTTCTATTGCAGACTACATATACGAATAAAGGCCCAAAGGTGAGTGACACTTGTTCAATCTACTGTTTTGCAGTGTTTTATATGGTGGAAATGTTCGACCTTGAACATGTTTGTGTACAAAGAAACTTTCAGGCTAACATTTAAGTACACATTTTTCATTTGTATTTTTTCGCAGTCATGAAATGTCAGGAGACTGTTTCACGAACATGTTGTTTGAAGCTTAGGCATAACGCATCATATACGGCGATTATTTCAGTGAGCTCTTACCAAATTTACAAGTCTAATTATGTACAGTGGCAGATCCAAGGACCATGAAACACTGTCACTTAGGCAGAATCACTGAACAAGCAAATCATTCAGTTGGATTCCTTTGCAGAAACAGAATATATTATCTTATTCTAATTTTGATAGAGCATCATCAAAAAGATTAAGGTATCTACAGTATGATTCTTTTAAAACCCTGCATATTTCCAGGGCTTTATATGAAATTTCATGCACATTCATACAAACTGATTCTATATGTATATCTTTCAAAATCAAATCATTGAAAAATTATCGTCTTTTTACTCTGCCAAAGATTTTTATTTTACTGTAGAACGTAAGGATAAAAAACTAGTAAGACACATTTTATCACCTACTGAAAAAAAGATAAAATCTCAACATCTCTGCAATTAAAAATTATGATATCAGAGATAGAACCGATGCGTGCATATTACATTTGATGCCAACACATCTCCGTATTAAGGGGAATGTAGTGCATAAAGTACACGTCTACGAACGGCGAGACGATTTTTGATCTGCGCCGTCCTCCGTCTAGCCTGTGCATCTATAAATGTCTGTATGTAAAAAAAGGCACCCAAAGATGTCAAATAAATGAAACCAGGGGGAATGATGATGATGATCCAGGTGCAAGACAGTTTATCACAGCAATCACACTGTGTTTTGTCTATGATGATCCAGGTTCAAGTCAGTTTATCGCAGCAATCACACTGTGTGCAGCACAGTGTGTGCCCTCTTCCTCCTCCGCCAGTGCCTGCTGAATCAATAGGGAGCAGTTTGTATTAATTTGCCTTTGCCCTTTGTACAGTCATTTTAAATACAGATTTAGGGCTAGTTTTGAGGGTTTTGTAGCTATTATGTCTACTGAACTGACTGACATTAAACAATGTGTGTCTATGATGATCGAGAACTGTCTATGATTGCATCATTCTAACTTTGCAGCAAGTGTAACTAAATGTCAGAACCAAGTTGCATCAGCATACCATATATGGAAATGTAGGCAATCTAGATAAATTGAGAATACCAGTAGCAAGAATCAAGATAAAATTAACAAATTTCAATTTCAGAAAAGTATCTGTGATTCATATATCTTATACATGTTATAAGCTTTAAAAATTATGCATTGATTTATTTATTCAATTTTTTAACCTTAAGCTGAATTTTTTTTCTCAGATAACTTAAAAAATCTCCAATTATTATGCCCCAAAGGGCGGCATATAGTAGTCGCACCGTCCGTCAGTCTGTGTGAGTGAGTAAGTCCGTATAAACTTGTCCGGTCAATAAATCTGACAATCCTGGAGGGATTTTCAAATAACTTGGCACAAGTGCTCACCACAAAAAGACGATGTGTCACATGCAAAATCCTTGGCTCCAAGGTCTAGGTCACACTTGGAGGTCAAAGGTCAGAAGAAGTATTTTCGTGTCTGGTAAATAACTGTGACATTCATGGAGAGATTTTCAAATAACCTGCCACAAATGTTCACCACAACAAGAGGACGTGTCACAGGTCCATGGCTCCAAAGTCAAGGTCACACAGAGGTTGAAGGTCAAAAAGAAGTGCTTTCTTGTCCCGTTAATAACTCGTGACATTCATGGACGGATATTCAAATAACTTGGCACAAGTGTTCACCACAACAAGACAACGTGTCACATACAAACTCCAGGTCTGTGGCTCCAAAGTCAAAGTCACACTTAGAGGTAAAATGTCAAAATGAAGTAACTTTCGGTTCCATATTCCGTGTCCCGGTAAATAATTGTGACATTCATTGAGGGATTTTCAAATAACCTGCCACAAGTGTTCACCACAATAAGACGATGTGTTGCGCGCAAAATCCAGATCAGTAGCTTCACGGTCAAGGTCACACTTAGAGGTCAGAAGATGCTTTATGACCCTGTATTTGAATGAAATCTTATTAATTGTATGACTATCCCGTGTATAACTTTTTAATCGGTTGAGGGATTTTCATACAACCTGGCAGAAATTTTCACCATAAGAACATGACATGTGGCGCGTAAAACCCAGGTCTGGTTGAAAACCAAAATACAGAAAAATACTTTGGTGGCATTTGTCACTTACAGTGACATTTCTTGTTTACACTGTTCTTGTTGTTTTCCCATAAATTCTATGAAATAAAAAAAATTCATTTTAATTAGTTGTATTGGAGAATACTATACCAAAATAATTTGTTGATAAACGTACAAAAAGAGTTTGCAATTGTTCAAATTGTGTAGAAAAAGCGTGCCATCTTTAGCTGTACTGGCAGAAGGCAAGTCATCTGTTGTCAGTCATGCATTGTTGCTTTCAATGCCAACACCTTCATTTTTCATCTGATCTTTTTCCTAACTTTGCCCGATTGTTAATATCAATGAAATCTCACATTATTTCGAAAACGAGCTACTTCAGGTAAGTAACCTCAGATTTATGGATACCTTCATTTTTTAAAAATGGCCAGGTACACTACGTACAGGATAGAGACTGTGAAGAGAAATCTTCACCATTAAGAAACCAAAAGGGAGGGAGCATAGTTTTCTTAATGGTGAAGATTTCTGTTCATAGACTCTATCCGACAGGTTTTATCGATAGTCACTATATAGGTCACACTCTAAACTATGAAGAGCGGTGGTAGTACAATCTTCATGAATAAATAGTGCAAGTATTTGAAATTCTGAGCCATCTGATTGGTTTAGTAGGGTAAACACTAATTCATTTTTAATCGAAGAGAAATGTCTCGGTTGATCCAAGTTGATCATTCCAGTATGCTTAATTTTCCTTGATTAATATTAAAAGTTGATTCCAGTAAGAGTTATTTCCCTTGATTGACTATTAAATCTTTTTGAGGATTTCATTTGTTACCAGATTTGGTAATAAGTGCCGTTTCCTGTACAGTTTCTATTCTGTGGTATATTACCCTATTTCGATTGAGTATTGTGTTGGTTTTGCCCATAAAAGCCATTAAAGCGCTACTGCCCCTCTAGAGTCTCTTGTTATTTTTTTGCCCCGTGTGGTTCCCGGGGGCCCCCGTTAGGTCAAGAATAAGGCCACTGCAGATCCCTTTGGAGAGGTAGGCAGAGGGGTAGAATCCCCCCAAATTCATGTTCATTTTATAATTTTTTGTTCATGTTCATTAAAGGTCTTCATCATGATCCCTGCATTGTTTAAGGTGCTATCTCGCTCGCATCAAAAGAGCAGTGGCAGAAAAACAATAAATGTGGCTCCAGCGTAAATGGAGTTTCTACGACAGAATTTGCAGCAACTCTGCAGTTCAGGGTGAGAAGGTTCTTGGCCCATTTTCCATATTTTATCTCGATGTACATGGAGGATGAGCCTGGCATGTTCATGCCTGTTAGGTGCCATATAACCTTTTCATGTGTTGGTGCGCCTTAAAACCCAATTCAGTTGTTATTTTTTTCCAAATGAAGTCTGCCATCATACCAAACTAACTTTGTTCCCTATACAAACTTTTGTTGCACTTGTTGACAATCTTTCTAGTGTTTATCTAGATAATGTTTATTATATAATTGATGCATATGTATATTTCAGCCAGAAGGCAAATTTGTATCTTTTCACAGATTGAAGTTCTGGGTTGGAAATGCAAAACAGGTAAAACTTTTTATATATTTTATGAGTATTTATGGCAATGCGGAATTATTAGAGCACTTGCTTCACATGCATCGTTGCTTTAAATACAGGCTGATTACACCAAACCCACCAAATAAGTACAAAATTGCACTACAAAATGGTTTGTCAATGCTATGCAGGTGTTCAGGTAATATAATAATGTATATGTACTGATTAAAAATATAATTTTATTCACAGGTTATCCAAATATTCTGATTGAATATGCGTAAAATGAATTATGAGTTGGTGTCCCTTAATTTCAAAACTCCAGTTTTGGGGTTTGGTCTGGCTTTAACCAGAAAGGCCAAACCCAAAACTGGATCCCGGAGTGTTGAATTTATGTGTGTCTGTTCATTTATATGCCATTTATATAGTGTCTATAGAGTTTGGATTTTCAAAATATGTAAGTTACATATATATACCTTGTCAACAGTAGGTAATAATACTATTAATAGAAACGGTGGTGCACATCTGTTGTAAAGTTTGACTTTGATGGCTGGATAGGGTTTTCGGTTGTTTTAGATGCTTTGGTAGCAGCGGTAGAAAGTATTGAGAATCAGCTATAAAAGGCTCATTAAAATTAAAAAAACTGGTTTCATAAATCTCCTATGAAATGGGAATTTGGTTAAGATCCTACATGTATCGAAAACATCACCTCATTGACAAAATATAATGTTCGCCATTTTTTTTTTCATGACTTCTAAGTTTTGAACTGTATTATACATAAATTGTAACAAAAGTCACTTAAACATATGAAGTTTCTCTAATTTGTAGGCAGCATCCCACTACATCTGTCGAATGGGGTTCGAGCCCTTCGCTTACAAAGGTCTGGAAACCGGAAGTCGTAATGTGGCGTCTCATGTCGTCCGGCAAAACAAGGTATATAAATATACAGTAGATTGAATAGCTTTATTTCTGAACGTGTTTTGTCGGCAGAAAGTTTTCTTACTGGGGCTCGCATGTCCCAGTGGGTAGCATGACAGACTTAAAATCTGGAGAACCCGGGTTCAAGTCTACCAGATGGGGACGTAACAGGGCTTTACGGTGTATCCGAGTCATCCTTTGAGCATGTTAAATGAATCTATTCATTAGAAAGAGGAGGCAGGTTCTTGTGTATCCCTCCCTTTATTCTATCCAGCTGTCCTGCAGAACGCCGGTAGTTCTACCCAGGTGTTCGCCCGTACACGAAAATTGGCTGGAGGAGCACCTGGGGTCTTCGTTAATGGATGCTAGAAAGGCACCAAATTACCTTAGCTGTTGGTGCTACTATAATATCCAATTCAGTTCAATTCCCTTTATTCTGGAACAGTTTACAAGCAACACAGAATGTCTGTTTCTTTCCTCAGAGAATATGTGAATAAGAAAAACAAAACCAGGCTGGTTTTTGAACGAATTATTGTCAAATTATTTCTAGTTGCATATATTTTTGTTTGTTTCAGATACTGTTCGAGTTTCAGTCGATGTTGAATCCATATGAACCAAAAGGTAATAATGTTGCTTTTTTTCATGGTCAGCTGAGGCGAAATAACTAGGTTGAATAATGCACTTTAAGTGCAATGAATTTGCAAACTTGCTCGGTAACATTTTTCATTCAGCTCGATGTGAAATCGGAATTACCTCGTGAAAAATAAATACCAGATTATGGAAATTAACAAGGCAACCAGTAAAAATAAAACACTTTGTTTCATTGATTTATTGATACTTAAAGAAACTAACCTGCCAAAAAACTGCAAGATTGCACTCCAAAACTGTTTATCAAAATTCTATCCAGGTGTTCAGGTCATATATAATAATGTATATGAGCCTATTAAAAGTATAGGTTTATTCACAGCGTTTGAATTTACGTAAATTGAATGACGAGTCGGTAACTCTTTAGTTTTGGGGTTTGGCCTGGCTGGTTAAAGCTGATTATATTGGGTCTATAGAGTTTGGATTCTCAAAATATGTTTTTTTTATATATATATATATATATCTATTATATACCAATCCATAATATATACATAGTACCTTCATTTTCTTACAATGGAATACAACACCCTGTATCACACTACAGGTTATCAGTATGCTACTAAAAATAGAATTAGTATCACTATCTTACTAAAAATAGAACAGCGGTTTTTCAATGATTCAAGCAAGTTTTATGCCACTATGCGCGAGAACGTCAAGACGACGTTACATCATACAAACAAAACAAGTAGGTCAGACCAATGAACAACTACATACTTTTTCCCGATGCACTTTATGGAGAAATAAATAGAGATTATTTAACTTTCCGATCTTTCACGCATAGAAATGTAATAATATGCTTTATTGAATGTGTATGCAATAGCAATGCAAATATTTCTATGTTAATGATGTGTAAGAGGTATATAATAAAAGGATCCTTACTAGAGTAACATGTTTGGAAGTTTGTATCGCCTCTCATAGGTAAATGCCAGATCAGGATCACACTCGAGGCTCTGCCTCTCTTGTGATCCTTGATCTGGCATTTACCTACTCGAGGTGATACAAACTTCCAGAACACGTTACTCTAGTAAGGATCCTATTATATCGGTACCTCTTAGTCAGTACTTTTAGAAACGGTGAACATATATGTTGTGAAATTAGGCTGTTGTTGGCGGGATAGCTACTTTAAGAATTGTTTGTGATTTATTTTTATTGATAATTGCGTTCACTTTTTGATCTTTATTCATGCACCCTTGTGAAATGATGGGACTCATTTACCAGTACATCTCTGAGGCAACAGTGCAGATCTCGAGCAGTTAACTCGATCTTTGTCCCAATTATGTGCGAGTGACAATTGGCACGTGTTTGAAATGTTATAATGCATTGTATGTATATTTCAGAGATTGGTGAGCACTTGATCAAGCACGGAGATGGTGTGAAAGACATTGCTTTTGAGGTGGAGGACTTGGATTCCATTTACAAGGTATATACTTACATAATGAATGGTATATTATGCCCAGTCTGAAAGGGTCAGTTGTAGGTTCTTTATATTTGGTCCTGAAAAAGAGTGGTCAAGTTAATCCGGTAGAACGTCCATATTATGACAGCATGCAGTTTTGTAAGCTGCAACTTCTTGAATGCGGAGGAGAGTTACAGAAAGAGAATTGAAGTGCTGTTTAATGCCTCATCAACACATAGTTAAGGTTATGTCGAGCCGCCCCAGGGAAAGGGTACTTAGAAATCGGGGAACCTGTCTTTATACCCCCGCCAAGTTGAAGTGGGGTATACTGGTTTGAGCTTGTCCGTCCGGTGTCCAGCATCCGTCTGTAGACCAAAATCTTATGTGCTTAACTCCTCATTCATTTTAAGGTGGATTGTTTTATATTTGCCATGAAATGAAGATGTCTCAAAAACTTCATTTAGTCTTAATATTTTGCTATAAAAAATTCAGAATGTCTTTATTTACATGTATCCAACAATTTAAACCATATTTGGGTACAAATTCTATAAAAAAAAAATCTAATTTTTGAAGCAGCATATTTTTGCATTGAAAATGACCTATCAAAACAACTTAAGCATGTGATTTTTTTTATTTCTTAACCGATTTTGAAGATATTTCTATTTACCACTAAAAATGTCTGTTTCATTGATATAAAAATTACTTTGGTACTAGTTGAAATTTGTCTAATGAATAAAGTCCAATGAACCTTTGGCTGAAACAAGCACCCTGAACAATATTTCTTTGATTGATACATGTACATGGGACAGCTCAGTGCTCACCTCAGGTCTTAGTGACGGAGGTGAGACCTGAAATCTGGAAACACCAGACGACATGCATCCACACTCTGAAACTGTTTTTATACATTATAGAGAGCCGTGAGCAAAGGTGCCATAGTCGTGCAGGAAATCAAGGAAGAGAGTGATGATGATGGCACGGTACGTTACTGTGTCATCCAGACGTATGGAGACACAACGCACACACTGATTGACAAAACTGGTTACAAGGGACACTATCTCCCTGGCTACAGAGCTGTTGACCCAGAGAGTGACCCTATCCCAAAGATGTTGTAAGTCATACTTATGGAATAAAGATGGTTTATGAGAGAAGTAATACAAGTATTTTCTATATACAGTCATGGGTGTAACTTGTTAAAATTAAAAAAATAAATAATAAAGAAATATAAAAATAATAGAAGAAAAAAAAGTAAAAAAATCTGGTAAAGTTTGGTAAAGATCAGATGAAAAATGAAGGCCCTATCGCCTTAACAATATAGCATATTTAACGAAATCAAGGGCCACAACTGCGCTGTTACTGGTCCGATTTGTCTGGTTTTCGAACTTGTCTGAGCTTTTATTGACATTAACAATCTGGTAAAATTTGGTAAAGATCGGATGAAAAATTAAGTCCGTATCATCTTAACGAGGCAAAATATAGCATTAACTAAATCAAGGGCCATAACTCCGCTGTTACTTGTCCGATATGGCCGGTTTTCAAACTTATTCGAGCTTTCATTGACATTAACAATCTGTTAACGATTGGTAAAGTTCAGATGAAAAATGAAGGCCCTATCGTCTTAACGAGGCAAAATGTAGTATTTTTATCTAAATCAAGGGCCATAACTCTGTTGTTACTGGTTAGATCTGGTTGATTTTCAAACTTGTCTGAGCTTTTATTGACACTAACAATCTGGTAAAGTTTGGTAAAGATCGAATGAAAAATGAAGGCCCTATCGTCTTAACGAGGCAAAATATAGCATTTTTAACTAAATCAAGGGCCATAACTTCGCTGTTAATGGTTCGATCTGGCTGGTTTCCGAACTTGTCCGAGCTATCCTTGACATTAACAATCTGGTCAAGTTTGGTAAAGATCAGATAAAAAATGAACGCCCTATCGTTTTAGCTAGGCAAAATATAGCATTTTAAGCTTTCATAGGGCTTTCATTTTTTTGAAAAATGAAGGCCCTATCGTCTTAACGAGGCAAAATGTAGTATTTTTATCTAAATCAAGGGCCATAACTCTGTTGTTACTGATTAGATCTGGTTGATTTTCGAACTTGTCCGAGCTTTCATTGATAGTAACAGTCTGGTAATGTTTGGTAAAGATGAGGTGAAAGACGAAGGCCCTATCATCTTAACGAGGCAAAATAAAGCATTTTTAACTCAATCAAGGGCCATAACTCGGCCAATACTGGTCCGATCTAGCTGGTTTTTGTACTTGTCCGAGCTTTTATTGATATTAACAACCTGTTAAAGTTTGGTAAAGATTGGATAAAAATTGAAGGCCCTATCGTCTTAACGAGGTAAAAGTTAACAGACGACGGACAACTCGCCATCCCATAAGCTCTGCTGGCTAATAACTAATTGCAGTTGTTTAAAAAAAACAACCGAAAACTGATATAACCTATTCAAATAAGTTATTTCAAAAATGACTTAAAACAAGTTATACTCCTGACTGATATAAATGTTTAACCCTTAACCCGCTACATATATATATTGGACTGTTTTTTCTTTGCATTAAGACCATTCCATTTATGTGACAAAGGTGTGTTTTGGGGAAAATTACTGATCAGCAGCCGGGCATACTTAGCGGGTTAAGGGTTAAGCCTGTGATTGCAGTCTTCGAACCCAATCTGTGTTGCTAACAGTAGTAGAACACGTATTGGTATTCTATGTTTTTAGACCAAATATTAATTTCAGACCAAAGGTTGCTGTTCAGTGTTTTCAGACCAGATATTACTGTTCCTTGTTTTCAGGACAAAGATTGCTGTTTATTTGTTTTCAGACCAAAGATTGCTAGATCAAAGGTGGCTTTTCAACATTTTCAGACCAAAGATTGATCATCTATGTTTTGAGACCAAAGATTGCTGTTCTATGTTTTCAGACCAAATATTACTGTTCAACATTTTCAGACCAAAGATTGATCATCTATGTTTTGAGACCAAAGATTGCTGTTCTATGTTTTCAGACCAAAGATTACTGTTTAACATTTTCAGACCAAAGATTGATCCTCTATATTTTCAGGCCAACGATTGGACTGAATTTTACAGACCACATAGTGGGCAACCAGCCAAATGAGGAAATGAACAATGTCACTGAATGGTAAATTATTCTCTGATGTTACGTTGTGGATTCGATTCCTCAAACTTTACACAGCCATAAATCATTTTAATTATTGATATTAAAAATTCCAACAATTTATTGAAATATGTATCGTAAAAATGTTAAAGTTAGAAATGCATTTCTTTTTTCATAGAAACATTCAAATTTTCCCAGTGGTCATTGTCATGAAGTATATTTGTTTTCTCTATATTATACAAAGTACAACTTTGTCTATGTCAAAACATTGAGATAATCGGTAATGGCGTTAACATGCAGCTTGCTGTTATTTGAGATAAAAAACAAGGGCAGGCATCTATTCGTTGCGCATGTCAACGTTCCAATAGCAATTTAAAATGGCCGGTTTTAGTTATTTACCCAAATTTAGTTCATCAGCCTGCCACTGTCAAACGTGAAATGGTATCGAAGCCACAGGCTCATATAATCCTTCATTGTCTAGATAAAGTGACATCTGGAGGCTGTAATATCTCTACAATATACACTCAAGGTACGAGAAGAATCTGATGTTCCATCGATTCTGGTCTGTGGACGACGAACAAGTACACACAGAGTACTCTGCCCTTAGGTCCATCGTCGTGACAAACTACGAAGAGACGATAAAGATGCCAATCAACGAACCTGCACCTGGGAAACGGAAAAGTCAAATTCAGGTTGAAATTTAAGCATGATATCCCCTTTTGTAATCCCATTGAGGTTGCATTTGAAAAAAAAAATTAGAAGGAAAATAATCTCAAATATGTTTACATTTTACATGAAACTTCCAGTTTAATATGTTTACACATTTATCTAGGCAGTGCTACCTTTGAATTATAAATACATACTTGATACATATGTGAATTAGTCATGACCTTGAGTATGATATAAGCTGAGTATGGATCAATACATACTTTTATCAAGTTTGTATTTATTATTCAAGTATAGCACTGTCTAGATAAAAGTGTAAACATATTAAACTGCAAGTTGTATGTAAAAATATTCAGGATTATTTTTCTTTTGTTAATGCACTTATTCTGATTTCACATATTAAAGCTGTGTTTACAGGTCTATATCTCTTACATATCTTGTCCTAGCTCAACTAAATTTGGAAATTGGTTTTCTTATAGTATGTTGTAAAGGGTTGCGTAAGTAATTTTGTCTTCTACAAATTCTGGGCTCGCATGGAACCCAAACTGTGATGGCCCATAAAATGTCTAATAAAGGCAGATCAACCCCAACTGATTTTCTTCTCTTTTTTTCCCCCCATTTTCCATCCGATCTTTACACCCCAAGTACTGTCTATATCAAAACATTGAGATAATCGGTGATGGCGTTAACATGCAGCTTGCTGTTATTTGAGATAAAAAAACAAGGGCAGGCATTTATTCGTTGCGAACGTCAACGTTTCAATAGCAATTTAAAATGGCCGGTTTTAGTTATTTACCCAAATTTAGTTCATCAGCCTGATAATGTCCCCTTTTGTGTAATCCCTTTGAGGTTGCATTTGAAAAAATTCTACAAATTCTGGGCTTACATGGAACCCAAACTGTGATGGCCCATAAAATGTCTAATAAAGGCAGATCAACCCCAACTGTTTTTTATCTCTTTTTTTCCCCCCATTTTCCATCTGATCTTTACACCCCCCACTCCCCAACCCCATACGTGAACCCGATTTTCTTTTACATATTTTTGTGTTGTTTTGGTTTATCAATTCTATGCCTATAGCTATGTAGCTGTGTTATCAATTTATCAATATGTTCCAGCCCCATCCCCCAACCATCCCACCACCCCATCATCACCACCACCCAAATGTTGTTTTTTTTGTTTTTTTTGCATATCTCTGTGTTGTTTTATCAATTTATCAATATTTTTGCCCCCAACCACCCCACCATCCCATCATCACCTCAACCCGATCATTTTTTTTGTGCCCTTTGGTTTATGGGCTCCTCTCACATGGAGGACAGGGGGAGGGGAATTGTTTTCATTTTATCTTCCATTATTTGGATATTAAAATTTTGATTTGAATGCAATCATTTACATATAAAACAATTTAGCAGGGTTCTCAATAACTTTTGGTTGAACAGGCCTTTTTGAAAAAGTAACAGGCCTAGGCGGGTGGTCCGGGGGTCCACCCCCGGAATTTTTTTTGAAATTGTGTGCGTCATTTCCTGCATTCTGGGCTTTTTTGAATGCCTTTTAAATCACACTTTAAAGAGCAATTTTATAAGCAATATTCCTCTATATGCAGATACAAGTACTGCAGTGCTGTAGTTGTATCTGTATTTAGAGGTAGTGCAGTATGTTGACAATTATATTTATTTATCAAACTTCAACAACACATATTCATTTGAAAATTGTATTCTGAACACCACATATCCACATAACTACAAAGTTCAATAACACATACTATCCATGTCACTGTCCTCATCTGAGGAACTGGAGGAGCAGTTGTCCTCCCCCTCCACAAGTATCTCCTTGAGCACTGCCCGAATTTCCTCCCTGCTCAGTGTGATACTTGTGTCGGTCTGAACTCCTACTGTCACTGGATTGTTCAACCTTTCTGGTGTTGGAGCATCCAACTTCAGCCTTGGTTTCTCCAACCACTTGAACCGGCCCAAATGCCATTTGAAGCGGTCATTTCGGCCGGCGGCCGGTTCTTATTGAGAACCCTGATTTAGATTAAGTATAGATACACAGATGAAATATCAATAATAAAAAAAAAGGAAACGAGGCCACAATAAAAGTTGCTAGATTCATCATTCTCATCCCATCCTTCCCTGATCATATGAGTTGCCTTTCGACCACAAATTTCTTTAAAATGACGGCAATTTTCAATTAAATTTGATAAAAATAATAAAATTTCAATCCCTGCCCTAAATTTTACTATAATTTGTATGAGATCTGACTATATATATTTTATATCGGCCCAAGTTACTGTATTGTTTTAGCCTTGACTTCTGGTGGTATATACTGGCTATATAATTTATTATTCTCTGAAAAATCGAATCTTGTTAAACCTACCGACAACAAGGCATATATATAACTGATATATTTTGAGAATCCAAACTCTATAGACACAGTATAAATGGTTTTAACCAGCCAGGCCGAACTCCAAAACTGTAGCGTCGAATTAAGAGTTACCAACTCATAATACGCATATTCAATCATCGATATGTTAAGAACCCTTGAAAAAACCTATTGTTTTAATCAGCACATGCACATCATTGTATGACCTGGACACATGGACAGAGTTTTAATGAACTAATTCTGTTATTTGGTGGGTTAGTTTCTTTAACCTTTGACTCTCTACATATATAATGGATTGTTCTTTCTTTGAATCGAGAACATCCCATTTATGTGACAAAGGCCTTTTTGGGGAAAATGACTGATCAGCGGCATTGGACGCAAGGGCTATTATAGTCATGCTTAGCGGGTAACGGGTTAAAGAGAAGTGTTTTTAAAATCCCTTGGTCCATGCGTGCATGTAGGTTTTGATGCATTTGATGGTACATTTGAATGTAGTTTTGAGTCTCGTCCAAATAAAACTGATGAGGTAGGTAACACCATAAAGCTTTAGCGTTTCACAAAAAAATGATCCACAAGCTGCATTTGGGGTCAGGCAGATGACCGCTCAGTTCTGGGTTAACTTTATGGCGACCTGGAAAGGTATGTCATGTTTCTTAGTGAACCGTCTCTGAAGCATTATTTTAGAACCAGGGGTACTTGTGTTGCCCGCTTAGCATGGCAGACACTTAGGGGTCACTTTATCCATCGTCTGTTATTCGTGGTCCCGTCACACTTTAACCTGCAACATAACATTGGCCA
Source organism: Cyrtodaria siliqua (assembly GCA_037043455.1). Classification (NCBI taxonomy): domain Eukaryota; kingdom Metazoa; phylum Mollusca; class Bivalvia; order Adapedonta; family Hiatellidae; genus Cyrtodaria; species Cyrtodaria siliqua. The sequence goes on along the minus strand of JAWPHD010018255.1, from coordinate 24,703 downwards.
TAACTAAAACTTGTTAAATAACTCTCGACTTTCATTTTGGCAGAGTTATGCCCCTTTTCATAACGCACTAACCTGCAACCTAACCAAGCTCATAACTGGAATAAGCACACAGAAGGCGACATGGGTGTTCCACAGTGTTCTAGTATGGTACAACTATTGATGTGTCCAAGCCCGCTGGGTAACAAAGAGGCCTATACATAATGTTGTGTTTTACAGGAATATGTTGACTACTATGGGGGTGCGGGGGTACAGCATATAGCCATGAATACAGACGACATCATCACTGCGGTAAGTATAGTCACCATTCGCTCATCTCAGTTTCAACTGCTATACCTCTGATTAAACTTGGCTAAAATGAGGTTTGACCATTTGCAGTAGATATATTTCTTTTAGCAGGCAATTGCACGCTTTTCGAATCCTGAAATTGCTTGTCTATAACCTAGCGATAATTCATGATAAAGAGCTGTTTTGGTAACACCTCGTTGAACTTTCTATAACTATTACATGTATTTAAAAGGCCCGGAAAATGTACGAAAGTGGGATTGGAGAAGTCAGTAGCCTCAGAAGAGTGTAAAACTCGGCTCGCAATAATAGGAGACGGACACTACCTCGTCCCCCATGGGCAGCTGTATGGCAAGAAAGTAGTACTGCATTTCTAAACCTATCAATTTTCATATTCCTTCCTCTTTGGTCTCCCAAAATACTATATATATCTGTGCTTAATCTCATACACTGCCAGTCCGGCTTGGAAAAATGAATGAATTATGATGAGGAAAATCATTAGGCTTTAATATAGGGATTGGATCTCTGATTACAATAATCGTACATCATGGTTCCAGCACGGCATTGCAAAATCTAGATATCAAGGCTGTATAAACTCATTTACATATGCCAACTGAGGAACAGTATATCTCCCAACTGAGGCCTATGCAATTATTCATAATTTTTACTTGCAGAGATGTTGAGATTTTATCTTATTGTTTCAGTAGGTAATAAAATTTGTTTATTACAATTCTATGTGTGAATGATTGGGATTTCTTAGTGAAAGAATATTCATAATCGCTAAATATTAATAACTAACTCTGAACACGAAAATAACTAACTCCAACGTTGTGTTATGACGTCAATAACGTGTTGGTGACGTCGACGTCATCCGCCGATAACGCTAAATAAAGCGAATAATTTTGGTTAAAATCATACATAATCTGCAGGGGCGGATCCAGGATTTCAGGTTAGGGGGGGGCGTAAGTTTTTAGTCAATTTTCGGGTCCGTCACTAGCCTCATAAAACGGTTGTGGTAATGCATTGATAGGGTAAACAAATCCGTTTTTAAATGAAAGGATTTAACAATGTGTTAATTAAACCACTCATTAGCCATTATGCGTTGAGCGAGCGATAATTTTTTTTATACTTAGTGCGTGCATTGAAATTGTTTGATATTTTATCTACAGTAACATGGACATACATGTATGAATAAAAAAAAGTCCGTTTTCAAATAAAAGAATTTAACAATGTGTTAATTAAACCACTCATTAGCCATTATGCGTCGAGCGAGCGAAGCGAGCAAAAAAAAAAATTTATACTGTGGGCGTGCAACGAAATCGTTTGATATTTTATTTACAGTAACATGGACATACATGTATGAATAAAAAAGTCCGTTTTCAAATAAAAGGATTTAACAATGTGTTAATTAAACCACTCATTAGCCATTATGCGTCGAGCGAGCGAGAACATTTTTTATACTGCGGGCGTGCATCGAAATTGATATTTTATCTACAGTAACATGGACATACATGTATGAATAAAAATGTCCGTTTTCAAATAAAAGGATTTAACAATGTGTTAATTAAACCACTCATTAGCCATTATGCGTAGAGCGAGCGAGAACATTTTTTATACTGCGGGCGTGCATCGAAATTGTTTGATATTTTATCTACAGTAACATGGACATACATGTATGAATAAAAAAGTCCGTTTTCAAATAAAAGGATTTAACAATGTGTTAATTAAACCACTCATTAGCCATTATGCGTAGAGCGAGCGAGATTTTTTTTTATACTGAGGGCGTGCATCGAAATTGTTTGATATATTTTATCTACAGTAACATGAACATACATGTATGAATAAAAAAGTCCGTTTTCAAATAAAAGGATTTAACAATGTGTTAATTAAACCACTCGTTAGCCATTATGCGGCGAGCGCGCGAAGCGAGCGAAAAAAAAATGTATACTGAGGGCGTGCAACGAAATTGTTTGATATTTTATCTACAGTAACATGGACATACATGTATGATCCGGAATTTTTAGGGGGGGCGCGCGCCGGGAGCGCCCCCCCTGGATCCGCTAGTGATCTGATTAAAAATGTAATAAATAGATTAACAGTTGTGATCGATTATATGAAAACCCTTCACTCAATGGTAGGCGTGTGTTGTTTTTTCACTCATTCGCTAACGCTCATTGTGAAAAGAACCACACGTCTACCATCTCGTGAAGGATTTTCCTATAATCGACCCCAGCAGTTAAATAATCTCTATTTACTCGGTGTTTATCCTTAGGCTCTATAGTAAAATAAAAATATTTGGCCTAGTAAAAAGATGATAATTTTCAAGATTTTGAAAGATACATATATTGAACAAATTTGCATGAATGTGCATTAAATATGCAGGGTTTTAAAAGAATCACACTGTAGATACCTTAATTTTAACAGTAAACTTGAACATCAAGGATAAAGATCGAGTTTATAACCTACGAGAATGTATTAGGTATGTCATTTCTGGTCACTTATTGGTCAGTTTTTAGCTCGACTATTCGAAGAATAAGACAGCTTATGTAATCACCCCGGGGTCGGCGTCGGCTTCCCACATCAAGGTTTGCGTGTAAGCTGTGTTTACAAGTCTATATCATTTATATTTCTTATCCTAGCACAACCAAATTTGGCCATGGGCTTCCTTATAGCATTATCTTAAGGGCTGCATAAGCAATTTTGGTTCCTGTAACCCATGGGCTCCCATGGAACCCAAATTATGATAGCCCATAAAATGTGTCCCATTTCACATCAAATTTTGCGTGTAAGCTGTGTTTACAAGTCTATATCTCTTATATTTCTTATCCTAGCACAACCAAATTTGGCCATTAGCTTCCTTATAGCATTATCTTAATGGCTGCTTAAGTAATTTTGGTTCCTGTAACCCCTGGGCTCCCATGGAACCCAAATTCTGATAGCCCTTAAAATATGTCTGTTTCACATCAAATTTTGCGTGTAAGCTGTGTTTACAGGTCTATATCTCTTACATTTCTTGTCCTAGCTGAACTAAATTTTGGAATTTGTTTCCTTATAGTATGTTGTAAAGGGTTGGAAAAGTGATTTTGTCTTCTGCAAATTCTGGGCTTGCATGGAACCCAAATTGTGATGGCCCATAAAATGTGCATTTTTTTTTTTTTTTTTTTGTTGTTTTAGTCAATTCTTACACATATTTGTTGCCCCCTCCCCCACACCCCAACCCACTCCCGCCTCTCCCCCCACCCCGCCCCCACTTGAAACTCTTTTTTTTTTTTTTACATATTTCTGTGTTGCTTTTATCAATTCTTAAACATGTTGCCCCCTTTCCCCCAATCGCCTCCCCTCCCCCGTCACTCCCAACCCCACTCGAAACTAGACTAATTTTTTTCATATTTCTGTATTTTTTGGTCAATTCTTACACATAGCTTCTTACACATATGTTGCTCCCTCGCCGCCTCCCCCTCCACCCGTCTCCCCCCCCCCCCCACCCCCACTCGAAACTTTTTTTTTTTTTACGTATTTCTGTGTTGTTTTGCTCAATTCTTACAAATAACTATGTTCCCCCCCCCCCCCCCCCCCCCCCCCCCCTCCACCCTACCCCCACGCTCGAAACTGAAATATTTTTATTTAATGTTTATTTAATGTTTATTGTTTTTTACATATATCTGTGTTGTTTCGGTAATTTCTTACACATAGCTTCTTACCCATATATGTTGCCCCCTCCACCCGGCTTCCATCCGCTCCCACACACTACAACCCCCCCCCCCCAACTCAAAACTCTATTTTTTTATTTATTAGCTTATGCCGTGGTGTGGCGTCCGTCGTCCGTCTGTCCGTAAACTTTTTTTGTAGCGACTTCTCCTCTGAAACTACTGAATGGATTTTCATGAAACTTTACAGAAATGTTGCCCATGAAGTCTAGTTGATCCTAGCAAAAATTCATGTTGATGTGAAATCCAAGATGGCCGCCAGATCTAAAAATAGGTTTTTAAAAAACAAGTTTGTAGCGACTTCTTCATGAAAACTATAAGTGATATTGATATGGGAATTTTTCTAAAATGATCAGCATGACATGATGTTGGTCCTTGTCGAAAATCGTTTTGATTCGACGTTAAACATGGCTGCCAGCGGCCATCTTTGTTTACATAGAGTTATATAATGAAAACTTGTAGCAACTACTCCACTGAAACTACTTGACGGATTTTCATGAAACTTCACAGGAATGTTGCTCTTGATGTCTAATTGATCCTAGCAAAATTTCAGGTCGGCTGGAAATTCAAGTTGGCCGCCACGGCTAAAAATAATTTTTCAAAAAACAAGTCTGTAGCGACTACTTCCTGAAATCAAAATCAATCAGTAGAGCTTCAAGGTCATTGACCTCTTGTTTTTATTTTATTTTTTACATATTTCTGTGTTGTTTTTGTCAGTTCTTACATATAGCTATCTTGCCGCCCCCTCCCCCCACCCCCACCCCCCAAAATCGAAATTTTTTTATTTTGTTTTACCATATTTCCATGTTGTTTTGGTCAATTCTTACATAGCTTCTTACACATATATGTTCCCTCCCCACCCCCCGCCTCTCCCCAATCCCTGCCCCTTGTGGTTCCCGGTTGCCCCGTTTGGTCACGGGGCAAAGAATAGGGCCACTGCAGATCCCTTTTACATCGATTGCGAAACAAGTTCTTACAACTTAGATTAATCACTCTCGATGGCTTCCTGGGTAGAACCAGTACTAAGCAATGTGGATTAATTATCTTTCTCAAGGATAAATAACGTGGCCGCGACGGAGGATCGAACCCACAACCTCTCGATCAGGAGCTCGGCGCTCTACCACTGGACCACGCACTCATTTTTTGTTCATGTTCATTAAAGGTCTTCATCATGATCCCTGCATTGTTTCAGGTGCCATCTCGCTCACATCGAAAGAGCAGTGGCAGGAAAAACAATAAACGTGGCTCCAGCGTGAATGGAGTTGTACGATAGAATTTGCAGCAACTCTGCAGTTTAGGGTGAGAAGGTTCTTGGCCCATTTTCCATATTTTATCTTGATGTACATGGAGGATGAGCCTGGCATGTTCATGCCTGTTAGGCGCCATATAACCTGTATTGTGTTGGTGCGCCTTAAAACCCCAATTCAATCAATCTCCCCAATCCCCACTCAAAACTCGATTTTTTAATTATTTTTTTTAAAATTATTTTTGAGTTGTTTTGGTGAATTCTTACATAGCTTCTTACACATATATGTTGCCCTCACCGCCCCCACTCCCCCCACCATCCGCCCCCGCCTCTCCCCCACCCCCACCCCGCACCCCACTCATAACTCGATATTTTTTAATATTTTTTTTCATATTTCTGTGTAGTTTTGGTCAATTTTTACACATAGTTATGTTGTGCCACCAACCCCACCCCACATTGTTGTAGCCTTGTTTTCTGATGGTATAATACTAGCTATAAATATATTATTCTCTGAAAAATAGAATAGTCGAGCTGAGCTGATCTCCGACAGCTCTTGTTTGATGATGCTCTATCAAAATTATGAATTATTATGATATTTTGTCATAATTTTCACATTGTTATCTGTGAACAGGTGACAAATCTGAGAGCCCGTGGTCAGGAGTTCCTAAAGATCCCATCAACTTACTACAAGAATCTGAAAGAGAGACTAAAGCTGTCAAAGGTCAAGGTCACGGAGGATTTAGATGTCGTAAGTTTGCCTTGGTCATGTGATAATTTACTTGATCACGTTAATCTGTTTATATCATATTTTAGCGATTTAAGAAATTTAAGTGTAGAAGAGTGTTCTTTATATGAAGAAAACAGCACTCAAGAGCTGAAAACAATGCCTCAATTTCAAAATTCTAGGGTGTTTTGATTTCAAGTTATTCTCAAAATTGGGTAAAAATTACCTCACACTCTAATACTGATGTCGCTATTTGCCATATATTGTGTGTAATATTATAAAGAATAAATCGAGTAAAATTCAGATAATTTTTATTTTGGCTTATGTTACTTCCCTTGTAAGAGCTATTCCATTAAAACATACCCAGGACGGCAATTTAATAAAAAAAATCTACTGGTGAACCCTATTTTCCGAAATGTGGTTCTATGCCTGGGTGGTTTAAAACGAATTTCGCATCTATGCATGGGTGTAATTTTCAGGATCGTGATATTTTCACACATCGCCGTAAAAATGGCTGCGAACGCCGCCCGGACAATCTCGGGGACAATCAGACTTTTAAAATTAAAATCCAGCCAGAAGTCTTGTTTTATTGTGTTTAACGTATTTGTTGAAAATCAAAAAATTGTCTCCCTTGATTAAGTTTGTCAATTTTAGCCAACTTAAAGATGAATGGCCACCCATTTTGTATTATTATCAATTAACAAATTTAACTCTTAAACATCATATCAACATTTCTTGATAGTCCAGGAGAGAAACATATATTTAAAACCGCTACTAAGTTGTATGTAAAATAAGTATTATTTGCATGACGTAGATCCTTATATTACCACTGCGTGACTGCATGGGGAAATGAGGTAAATCTGAATTGTATAGCTGCACAACTAGTGCCAGATAATTGATAAATACATTTACTAGTGGATTAATTTACCTGTTCAAAGTTTTCTACCTCATTAAATTAAATCTTATTCTCTCCTTTCACAGATATTGCAATGTGTGAAATGTAAATATCTGTTGTTGTGTATTGATTTCGATTTAAATAAACATAAACATGTTCATGAAACAAAACATGGCCGGAGAACTTTAAATTCTATAGGACTGGTGGGTCTTGCAAACTCAATTTTGAATCTATGTGTGGGTGGTCAATTTCAAAAGTGCCTTCCTGTGGTCCCATGTATGTTTTAATGGAATAGCCCTAATTGGAAATTAAATGAACAGTGCTAATAAAATGTCAAAGCTATCTACCAGCACACTCTTGTTTTATACTCATTCATAATTATTTTAAGGTGAGCAATAACCAGAATGTATACCCTGCTTTGCACCGTTAATGGTCAAACACATCTTGTTGGAATGTGTAGACTTTTATCCTATGCGTCAAAGGTACTACAATATTAATACCATGAAAGAGTTATTTGATACCATAGATTCTAGTTTTCCTGAAAGAAATCGGACTATATAAATCATTATAATATGTTTTATATATATTTACTTGTTTATAAACCCGTTGACGGGCATTTGTTGATTTACATATATAGTTGAGTCGCCATGCGTCAGCATGGCTGACTCCTTGGAATTATGTATGTGTGTATATATGTGTATGATGTGTATAGTGGATTTTGTGAATATGGACTTTTTTAAAACGGATGGAACGCTTTACCGTTGTAAGCAATGTAGTCCCCTTTAACTGCTTCAAATACAACTTAATTTGATAAGATGACTGACATGAACGTTATGTATACCGAGTAATATAACTACTGATTGTGAAATAATGAAATAATTGTAATTGTATACAGTATAAACATGTCTTTTTTGTAGGTTTAACGAAATATTTTGCCCATTAATATCATATGCCCAAATAAGGATGGCTGTTTTACGCACTTTGAGAATGTAGTTCCTTTAACTGCATCAAGTAAAACTTACTTTCATAAGGTGACTGACATGAACGTAATATATACCGAATAATATAACTACTGATTGTGAATAATTGTCATTGTATACAGTATATACGTGCCTTTTTTGAAAAACGAACTGAGATACTAGCGCAATAATACACGCATATGGCGTGACGTCACGCGCACTTCATCCGGGTAATCGGCAGCGAATTTTATAAACATGGACGAAGTAACGCGAAAGTCAATGCAACAATCACTCAATCCAGAGTTTTTGTAGCTTTATTAGCAGATCTTGATGAGAATCTGATTCCTAGGGCATTATTACGAGGGAAAATGCCCCGAAACTTTAACCAAGAACTTGTTCGTTGACTAAAGTGTCGGAAAGGTCACAGGAGCCAGCCTATCGGACAAGAAAGCCGAACTCGTAAAAAGGTAAACAGTAGACTCCGATTGCTTTAGTCTGTATATTTGACATCGCATAACCCAGTACCATCTCGGTAAATTTCTCGTTGACACTTTAGGTCACATACCACTATTGTTTTGGGGCTGCTGATTGGCTGAAAAAAGTATAGGGTGTATTAGGGTATATCTTTTTCGAAAGAGCTATTTTCTGATTGGGTAGAATTGCCTTAATCATAACTGGTGTACATAAAATGTCAAAATAATATGTGTAGGTGATAAAAAAAACAACTGTATTTGTTCTTGCATCTGGGCTATTTCATTGAGAAAATTGCAGGTATAGTAAATTGTCAGAAATTCACATTTATTTGCTGCGAGCCCGACGGTCAGCACCTTCATCAAACCGAAAGTAGGTGAAAGCATTACAAAACCCCCAATTATTTTCACTTTTTTAAGTGTGTCTAGGATAGTTCTTGAAAATAAAGTAGCCTAAAAGGTTCCCTTGGGTATGTAAAATGTGTTTTAGGGCCAAAAGGCTATAATGTAACCCTATGTAAAATGCAATAGTGGTATATGACCAATAGCGTTATATTAATACAATGAACCCGGAAAAATAATGTTCGCATATTAAATGATGGGTGGGTGGAGTAATGCAGATAATGAATTGTTTTTGAAGTATCGTCTTTCTTAGTTTCTATCTATCTATTTTATGACCGTCTGCTTAATGAATAGTTCTAAACAACAACAGAAAAAACTTGCAAATAAGACTGAGTTTTTAAGGCGATGGATAATTTTCATGTGGATATTTTATTGCTTTACCGGTGTTCTCGTCATTAAATGTATCCCACACTTACACAAAATAACATAGTGATGATGCAATGATAATTTAAACCTTTGCCTTTCATAAGTTAACACGTTTTATTTAATTGTACAATATGAAATGATAAACAGGTTATGTCAAAGGCTGGGGTACCTGCATAAAACTTGATGAAATATCGGTGTTTGCGTTAAAACAAATGCTAATATTTATGTTAGTACATTTCCCACGTGACCTAAATTCTTCATAAGCAAATGGCCATGTTATGAAAACAGCAGAAGACAATAATTTAAACTTAAAGACTCCATAGTACTGAAAAATATAGATGTTAAGCTGAGGAGGCTGCTCATATTTTTCATAGAAAATAAGTACGGCTTTGTTTCTTCCTGCTCAATAAAAAGCATTAAAATGACTAGCCCTTTATAAAACTAGTTTGTAGGCATAATTATATTACAAGCTATATTTCATTGTGTACATCTATTCTATGTATCTTCTTTTTGTGTTGTCTGATTTTAAAACACCAATATGGATACATTTAATTTAAATCATAGTCTGATATTTTTTATTTAGAGATTGAGGATGAAGTCCGAGTAAACCCCTTATTTTCACCTACTGAATATCTCAATATACCGGATGTGAAAGTTATGAATTAATCATCATTGTTTTAAATTCACTTAGCTGATGTTTTTGTATAAAGTAATTATATATTTTTCTTATTTTAAATGTTTCTATTTTATTATAATATGCAACAGCATGTTCCATCAACTTAAGTTTATCAAGTATGTAATTGACGGTGTCATGGTGTTTCTGGGTTGAAATTGTAGAACTTTATAGGTTCGTAAAAAGGTCTTTAGTCAAAAGAAATATGATGAAAAAGCATCTATGCAATAAGTTTGTGTGTGGCAAAATCGATACAGATAATGTCTTTAAAAGTCATTATACGGTTACATCACGATACAGCTGATCTGATACAGTGTATTGGATTAAAATGCATCACAATATACCGGTGTATCATAGATTTGTTGCAGCCCTGTATATTACATGTACACATGAAAATCAAATGCTGGGAGTTAACATTGTATTCTGTCTACTTTCAGAGTAAATCATTATATCCAGAATAAATGGGACAAGAAATATCTGATCAACTCGGACAGAAATTCGATAAAACTATAAACCAATGAAACTGTAAATTCCCACCAAGGTTTTGTGCAGGCAATATTGGACCACCCTCCACCTGCTGGCTATACCAACTATCTGGACAATGTGCCCCTTATTGAGGACAGTGACATCTACCAGTATTTCTTGATTAAGTGTGATGGAACAAAGTCAGCTGCACAGAAGCATAGGGACAAGGGTTGGATCTTTTATAATTCGAACAAAGTAATCTGTTCAGAGTTTAAGATTGATGTAGATGATGAAGTCATGATTATTCGAGGAGACGTGGTTGCATCATTTGACTGGGGATTTTTAACTGTTAATTCCAAACCCAAAAGGAAATACCCTGTGCACCTTTGCTTAGATGAGCACTGTGGGTCTATACTGGGTGCCAGGTGTATGTGCAAAGCTGGTTTTGGTGGATTTTGTAAACATGTTGCTGCAATCCTCTTTCAAATCATGGTCTTTTAACGCGCCGGAAACAAATTTACACCTGCATCTCAGTCGCAGACTTCAAAATTGCAGACATGGCACAAACCAGGGCAGGCAGGCATGCATAAGGTTTGCAGATATTAAAATGGATTCATATAATTATGAAAAGGACAATTAGTCGAAATTCTGGAGGGAAATAATTTCCAACCAGTGCACAATCATGTACCAGAGACTAACTCCTCCGACTGAAGCAACAGTCTCATGTTCTCATATAAGTCAGTCAAGTAATTGTTCAATTGTTTCATTTGAAAAAACCTTTAGTGTTACTGCAGCGAGTTGAATTATTACGAAAATAATGTAAAAATTGCTACGTCAAAAGAACAGCAGAATATTTCTAAACATACTGTTGGACAAAGTTCTAGTGGTGAATTTTGGTCCTTCGAACGATCAAAACGTCTTATATCATCTAACTTGAAAGAAATTGCACACTGTACTAAACTTCCAGCCGACAAACTACTGCAACGATTAGCCAGTCCAAAGCCTTTCACCTCGGCTCATACAAATGGGGAAAACAAGCAGAGCCACTTGCTCAGTACAGAACACTAAAAGAGCAAAAAGGTCACATTGTGTCTGGCCAAGGCATAGGATTAATTCTCAGTCCACATTTCCGATACTTGGTAGCTAGTCCAGACTGGTTAGTTTGTCTTTGTGGTACATCATCAGGAATTACAGACAATGGACTTGTTGAGGTCAAATCTTTAAGCAAACATTCAAACTTGCATCAAGGAGAAGATGCAGTCATACACAACATGTTTATTTGTATAAATGAAGAAAATGACAAGCTTGCCATTAAACCAGAGCATGCATATTTTTACCAAATTCAGGGAAAACTCCACATATGTAAATTGGTGCGATTTAGTTATATGGACACCTAGGGCCTGTAGAATTAAGAGAGATGTGCAATTCTGGAATATACTTATTACCACAACTGACCACCTATTTTCATTACATGTTGCCATTCTTGGCTAAACAAAATTAAATCAGTTGTGAGAAAGCGAATTGTGTTCCGCTGTATTTTACTTCTGTTTTACTAGGGCTGCAATGATACACTTTGCTAATGATGCTTGTAATGGCAAAACAATATGTATTGACAATTCATGATGCAGAATGATATGTATCGTGCTACAGTTGGATAACTGATTTACGTTAAAACTGCATTTGTTTACGTAGGCCAATAAAGCTAGAAAATGAAATATATACATATTTGGTCGTTTTTAAATCGCAATAAATACCTATGATACGATGCATGTGGTCAGAGAAATCATAGCAATATATCATGAGCAGTGTAATGTTGCAGCCCTACACTTGACTATTGAAATGACATAGTCTGAATACCAGTCGATTGTGCTCTAACCTGGGTTCAAATCACTGCTTTTGGGTTATATGTATGAGGGTCTTTGATTCATAGTAATCTTGTAGATGGTGGGAGGTATATAGTACTGCTTTTACCTAGGAATAATTGAGTGGTCTGCCTCCATCATATTGTGTGGTCTGCCTCCACCACTAAAAAAACTGACCGTCGTAACTAGCATAACATTTGTTGAAAAACTATTTTAACTCCAAACAAAGACAAGTTTCATTGTCTTTAATATAAATATTCAAACATTCTCTTAACTCAAATGATTTAAAATAAAAACTTTATCAACAATTACATTTTCATAACTTGTTCTCATTTCTTCTTACACTGAATATTTAACTGTCTTCAATCAGTGGAGGCTGAAATAAAGTCAGTTTCATGCATGTTTTCCAAATATCGTTCAACAGTCTCCATTGACTATATGGGAAAGATTGCTGTAATAATCTAAAGTTTTTAACTCTTTCTATTGCTCTTTCCACGTGTATTCTTAAACATGCAATCCACCTAGTTTCCGTTTCCTGTTGGTCTGACATGCATGTTACCTCCCTTAATATTGGTGATTGGTCAACTCGCACATTTATATCATCCAGCAATTGTTGTATTTCGAATCCCTTATCTGCCATGATGTGGTCATTTGACTCGAGCAATTTCACATCAATAATGGTTCACTGTCGAGTCCGGCTCACATCAATAATGGTACTACATTCTCCAGTTCGGCTCACGCCAATAATGGTACACTGTTGAGTCCGGCTCACGTCAATAAAGGTACATTGTTGAGTCAGGCTCACGTCAATAATGGTACACTGTTGAGTCAGACTCACATCAATAATGGTTCACGTTTGAGTCAGGCTCACGTCAGTAATGGTACACTGTTGAGTCTGGCTCACGTCAATAAAGGTACATTGTCGAGTCAGGCTAACGTCAATAATGGTACATGGTTGAGTCCGGCTCACGTCAATGATGCTACATTGTCCAGTTCGACTCACGTCAATAATGGTAGAATGTTGAGTCCGGCTCACGTCAATAAAGGTACATTGTCGAGTCAGGCTCACGTAAAATTACTAAAATCAATTTTTTGAAAACATGCTTCTAAAAATAGAATGAATTCAAGAACAACAACTCCCACGAAATTTCGTACTTTGTACTCAATTTGATTCGTACTATTGTACATTGTACTCAATTTGATTCATACTATCGGTAATCTTGTAATCACCATATCATCGGAGTTTGATAAAACTTTCACAGTTTATATATATCAAAGTATAGTTGTGCTATAATGTGGAATGTTGTCATCAAAGATGCCCGCCAGTGATGTCATAAATGAACTCTTATTTTGTCTATATCCTCTATTTATTATCGGATTTGAATAAAACTTTCACTGATTATAAAATTCGGGGTTCAGTTGTGCAAGAATGTCATAGGTATCCCAACGTCGTGACGTCCGTGACGTCAGAATATTCAGAAATTCTTTTTTTTCACTGATTGCATGTTCGAAGTTATTTTTGTGATGAATCAATCGGTGTCTTCATCTTTGACAACTCGGACAGTTGTGATCAAAATCCAGTTATTATTCTTGTTCTTCTCCCCAGCACTTTTCATAGTAAGACTGGTCGCACGCCCTCAAAATTTTTACACAGTGAAAGAGTTCAATCTGGAATAGTGTCCCGAAGCTTTTGGGGACATGACGTCATCCAAGATGGCCGCCAGTGACATCATCAAACAAATCTTGTTAATGCTAGATCTCAAACATTTATAGTCGGATTTGAATGAAACTTTCACAGATTGTATCGTTCACTACATGTCTCTATGTAATAACGTCTTGACATCAGTGACGTCACAATGTTACAAAAATTCCATTTTTTCAATGATTGCATTTTTCATGTTTTTTTAATGTAAAATTAAGACACTTAAGTTCATTTGCTCAGATTCTAATAAAAATCTACTCTTGATTTTTGTTTGTATGGTGTTTTACTTCTTTTTCAACACATGTAAGGTTATACTACGCCTTCCAAAACAGGTTAAAGTTTCCCCATTTTGCAGCAAATCAACACTTTGTCCATGTTCTACTGTAAATTTGAAAACCTTTAACCTCGTCGACAAAATAGAAACTATTCAATTTTGGCGACTCTCAGGACCTTCAGTCCTTTGATTTATATTACTACCATATCATCCCTTATTGGTAAATAGTTTTATCTTTATATATTTACATTAATTTTTAATTACTTCATTTTTCATCAGTTTTTGCGCACAATATGACCTATTTATGTGTCGACGTGCCGTAAAACACCATTCATTCATTCTTGTTTTCAAAATAATTTTGAGTGAAAATAAATTAAGGTTGCCTTGCTTCCCTTTAAACAAGCTAAAACGTGACAATGAGTGTTGACCTGCATTTCATTAATAATTATTTCAGCTGGAGAAGCTACACATTCTGGTGGACTACGACGACAACGGTTATCTCCTTCAGATATTTACAAAGACGATGCAAGACAGACCTACCCTCTTCCTAGAGGTCATACAGCGCAAGAATAACAGCGTAAGCAATTTTAATAACGGTCATTTCGTTTTTTTATACATCGAAATTAAGTGTTGAGCACTTTCATTTATATATTATTAAAATTATTTTTTCTTAAGTATTCATTTATATATAGAAACTTCATTTATTTTGGGTTTCTTGCAATCTCATTAAAATCATATCCTAATTATGCTTTGATACTCTGCGCTATTGGATCTGACAACTTTGCCTTTGAGGTCACGTCGGATGACCTTTCATCTAATCAATATTCATGAGAAGATCAACTAAATTCAACCAATGAAATCGCACGTTTCATATGCACTTCAGATGACATTCGAGTGAACTAAACAAACGAAAATCTACATAAAACAGATCTATATCCGAATAAAGATCAAGTCAAAGAAATGCACTAAATGGCATGTTTTACATCTAAAAGGCATGTTTTACATCAAGATACGAAGAAAATCATCGCTGTCATGTGTATTTTGAAAATATATATTCCACCAAAATTATTACGACAAGATATTCTAAATAGTAAGCCACAGTACATCTGGCCAGCTCAGCTCAGTTGATAGCATACTCGACCGCAGACCCACGAGTGTCATTTTAGCGTGGGTTCAATCCCACAAATTGGTAATTTATTTTGTACCGCTATTAAATTCCGTTAATTTTTTTTTTCTCCAGTAAATATGCAGTAATGGTTGGTGTATTGTGTTTGTCAACACAATTCTTTTGTTTTATAAGCTAACCGTTATGAACATTGTCTCTTTCAATACCGAGCGTAGACTGCTCCACAGCGTTTTACTGAAACGCGACATGCGCAGTGAAGCTGTCGATACCAAACAATTTTGTAGGCTGAAATCTGATTGGCTACTCGTAAGGTCAATCTGACCTGACCTGCAATGGAGCGTGGTCAGATCCTTAGTAGCGTACAGTATGGTAGCGTGATAAAGGGTCTAATTTTAATGAGATTGGGTTTCTTGAGAACTAACCAAGCATACTAAATAGCATTAACGTGCATTGTTTTTATGCTCCGACCACAATAGTGGAGGGAGTATAAAGTGTTATCCTGGTCCATTCAACCTCATGTCTTGCCTTAGTTAAATGAACTGAATTGACGTTTTACAGTGCACCTACACAAAAAAGCTTATATGGTACCAACAGGAATGAACATTCCAGGCTCACTATCCATGTATATCTATACTCAGCAAAAATAAAAAGTATCCACTTTGTTTTCCTGCAAAATCTGAGACTGTATTAAAGAAAGAACGAAACATTTTAGCATGAGTTTCTTCTAATAACATCTTTATTTGATGTTCACGCAAAATTTACCGAAATATACTGAATAATAAAAAGTAAATCACAGTTTAAAAACATAGGTGTGAAAACGAAATTAACAAAAAATAACAAATGTAAAGGTTAACGACAATAGCATAGATTTAGAAAGCTCATTCAACTACACAGAAAATTTTCAAAAACTCGCTAATATCTTGTGTTTCCACTTTACAATTCGGTGTATTAGCACACGCGATATTAGCAAGTTTGTGAATATTTTCTGTACATCTGAATGAACTTTCTAAATCGGGGCTATTGTCGTTAACCTTTACATTTGTTAAGTTTTGCTGATTTCGTTTTCAACCTATGTTTTTAAACTGTGATATATTTTTTTTATTAGGTATTCGGTATTTATTGATGAATTTATGTGAACATCAGATAAAGATGTTTTTAAAAGAAAATCGTGCTACAATTGTTAGTTCTTTCTTACTGTCTCAGATTTTGCAGGAAAACAAAGTGAATACTTTCTATTTTTGCGGAGTATATAATTATATAAAAATAAGCAGAATGGGCCTAGAAGCTACGTTCATCGTTTTCTGCCACCACTCATATACATCTGAAACAATACAGGGATCAAAATGACGACCATGAACATGACAACATGAACATAAATTTACATGAACATAAATGTGGTGGGATTTTGCCCCTCTACCTGGATAAGCAGTGGTCCAATTCGTGCCCGGTAACCGCACGAGGCTCTTGCTTATATTTGAATTGAATTGGGGTTTTAAGACGCACCAACACATGAAAAGGTTATATGGCGCCTAACAGGAATGAACATGCCAGGCTCATCTTCCATGTACATCGAGATAAAATATAGAAAATTGGCCTAGAACCTTCTATTTGATTTAACATTCTTGTTGGAGGGAAACAAGCTTAAAATTAAGTGTATAACAACTGCTAAAAGAAATATATTTATTGTAAATTATTTTTGATAACAAAAGGTAATCAATTTTAATTTTATATAATGATATTTTACACCTTTACACTAATATTTTGTTATTTCCTTCAGGGATTCGGAGTTGGTAATTTCAAGTCGTTGTTCGAGGCCATAGAGTTGGAGCAAGGAGAGAGGGGCAATCTCTGAAAGAATATGGTCTTGTCCTGGAAGCTGTTTTATGTAAAAAAGAACGTTTTTGTCCAGGAAGCTTTAAAAAGCTGTATTATATAAAATAACACCATTTAAGTCGATATCATATAGCTAAAGGGAAAAGGTATTCAACAATTCATATGCATATGTTGTATGAAGTTGTAGACTATGAATTATAGACCGACACATTTTTAAATCAGCATTATTAACTTTGGCATTAATTTTGTGGTACACAGGCTATTATAGGCCGACTGGTACACTGGCCATACATTATGTACAGGTACCCTGCCTATGATACTATGTTATAGGCTGACTGGTATCCCAACTGTACTACAATGTTATAGACTGGCCATAATATTGATATTATAGACGGGTAGACAGACTATACTATGATGTTATAGGTTGACTGGTACATCGACCATACAGTTGGGTTATATACTGGTACCCTGCCTATTATATGATATTATAGGCCAACTGGTACCCTGACTAGACTATGATGTTAGGTTGGTTGTATAGGTGATCAGCTGGTATACCTGTTTTGTTAAAGAGGCTCAAGGTGTTTTGTTGGAAGATTTTAAAGGGACTGAAGACAATCTGGAAGATGTCCATTCAAGTTTAAATAAAAAAACGTGATGTTACCTCCAGTCCCTTTAAGGAGCTGCAACTAATAGCTAAAGACTTCTTTTAAAGGCACACACAGCAATCTTGAGTTTTATATCAGGCATTAAAATGAGCATCTCGATTTATTAATTCTGTATCATTTTGACTTCAGTTTGCTTTGAACTATTCTAATAATTAAGATTAATGATTGAACAAATGAAAGTTATGTAGGGCTATTCAAACTCAGTTTTGCATCTATGGGTGGGTGTTCAGTTTCAAAAGTGCCTTCCTGGGGTCCCATGTAAATTCTAATGGAATAGCCCGTAGAAAAACTAACTGAACGAAGCGAGTTTTTAACAAATCAAGATTGCCGTTTGTCCCTTTAAGAGTATGACTCAGCTCAGTGATGCTAATCAACCTTGAGGTCCTCATACAAAGCACATTTATTTTGTTTATACAATGCATAAAACGATTGTTGATGGTATGAGGAACAATTGATATTAAAGGGACACGTGGTAATCGAGAAGTATTTATCAAGCACAATCATTTATAGATCCCCAAGATCCGTCAACTCCGCCCACCATTGTCCAAGCTTAGTTTGGCCACGAACATGATCATGTGTTCTGTTGTATATTAGGTTTATTTGTGGGATACCAAGTGCTTTATCTACAAGTGTAAATACCTGATAGGATTTAGTCAAACGTCAGGGTCAGGTACATTTTTATGTCACCTGCGTAGCATAGCAGACACTTGGGGATCACTTTGTCTGTCGTCCGCCATCGTCTGTCGTCCGTCACACTTTAACCTGTAACCTAATCAAGCTCAAAACTGGCCATAACTTGAAAAGTATTTGACCCATGTTCATGAAACTTCACAGGCATATTCATCTTACCACAGAATATTGTTACCCATGACCAATAACTTTGTCTTTCATTTCAACAGAGTTATGCCCCTTTTCATAAAACTGCAAACCAAGCTCATAACTGCATTGCCATAAGAATAGAGGATCTGACATGAGTGTTTATGGACTAATAAACTTGTTGGATAAAAAGATATGATACTCAGCAGACCCATTTATCCTATCATTTTTATCCAACTTGTTTACTAAAATCAATAATACACAGTCACTCAAGATCCTCTATATAGATTCCTAAAGATCCATAAACTCTGCCCACCATTGTCCAAGCTCAGTTTGGCCACACACATTGACCATGTGTTCTGTTGTATATTAGGTTTGTTTGTGGACAGCGTGTGATTTATCTACACAGGTGTAAATACCTGATGGGATTTTAATTGGTCATATGTCAGGGTCAGGTACATTTTTGATCGTCAGTGCGCCCCTATGAATTGAACCTTAATTTGTAAGTCTAGTATGTCTGGTATCATTTTCATTTTAAATCTGCAAATATTTAAATATACCTCATTTGTGCATTTTCTTCTTTGCGCAATGTGATGTCGTCCGGTCATAATATTATGTGATAGTGACCAGCCCCGGTCCGAGACCTATTTTTTGGGATATAAAATATACGACGTCAAATTGAAATAAAACAATGGGTAAGATGCAAAAACTGTGCTTTGGTCGATTCCAACAATTATTAATAAGGATTTGCAAATATGCAACTTATGTGGAAAACTACGAGGCCTTTAGCTTAAAATATATCTTGCCTGTGTGTCCCTTTATTTAAATTTTGACCAATTTAAACTTCATGGAACATTGCGATTTTTTAACGTGTAAGAACATTTTTATTTTGACTATGTAAATATTTTTACGTTTTACTTCCACACCATTCCATGAGTTTTGTTGCAAGTGCTTGGAATGGATGCTAAAACAAATTTGCTTTTAAATATTTAAAAAAGGGATGGGGCTTTTTTATTCTAGACTGCATTTAGCGCTGCTCGCTGTGTATATTTTAAACGGTTGTGTAGAATTAAGGTAACGTCAACTCTAGTTCCTTTCAACATGAGTATCTCTCTCACAGCATATAGCTCAGGATCAAAGTATACAGGTTAATTGCTGTTTACATACCTTTATTTATAGTAGGTGACTGAATAGTAAGCCGTTATCTGCTCAGTTATTGAATCTCAGTGTGTATTTTTCTGTTTTTGCACAAACAATTTTACGAAGACAATCATTTTCCTTTTTTTGGGGAATAATATGTATTTTACTACAGTAGAAAAAACATTCATTTGATCTTGGCTTGGAATAATGCATAACTAATACTATTTATAGAATTAATGCAATATTAATACACATAAACATCACAAAACATTGTTCAAAGGCATTTGAATTATTTCTTGTGTTTGGAGACGTGTTTTGTTGTTTTTAATACTCATTTGTAGCCACTGTCTTGTGAAAAAAAAAAGTTTCCCATCTTGTGAAAGAATTCTAGTGAACATACCAAAATAAGCATTTAAATATGTAAAATACAGTATTGATAGTGTATAACTTGCTTTATTATAAAAGTGTGTATTCTAGTCTGTCCTATGTTTATACGTATACATGGAGCATCACTGACCTTCATTGTTTTTTATGCCTTCACCACCGAATGTTGAGGGGCCATATAGCGTTAGCCATGTCTGTTCGGTGTCCGAGTGAACTTCCGTCCCAAAAAGTTTGTGCGTCTTTCTCCTCCCACAGTTTTTAACTGATTTTTTTGAAACTTTACAGGATGCTTACCTATGATGAGAAGATGTGCATGTCAATTTGGCAGCAAAATCAACTGTGTATTACCGGAGTTATGGCCTTTTTTGTCAAATTTTATGTAAACTATCTTGTGTCTATCTCCGCCCACAGTTTTCAACCGATCGAACCTTTACATGATGCTTACCTATGATGTCAAGATGTGCATATCGATTCGGCGTCAAAATCCATCCAAAATATTTTGTAGTTGGGGCATCTGTGTCCCATGGACACATTTCTAGCTACTCTTGAAGGAAATTAGAGAATTCCCTTCCATACTGATTTTACAAACTCAAGTCCAATGAATGTTTGATCATTTCACAAACGCGTTCTTACGAGTGTTTTATGGAACGTGTTTTTCATTGCAAAATCTGCAGAACTTGAAGTAGACCAGTACCTTATAATAATTTATGCCTGTGCCTGTATAATACTATTACTTGAACGATTACTTTATTTTCTCCTCAGTGCTCATCACGTGCATATCTTAAGAGCGCTTCCTTGGGGCTAAGCTAATTTTGATTAATAAAAAAATTCAACAAAAAAGGAACTTTGGATGGCAGTGTTTTCTCAAGCTGTCCCTTGTGCTTTGAGGTTTATATCGTATTCACGTTACGGTTTACACTGTCCAGATTATATGCTTGTTATTTTCCTACTCTTTAGTAAATCGTTTTTATACGCTCGTAGGGACGTTTTATGTCGTGGCGCTGTCCGTCAGTCTGTCGGTCTGTTAAATTTTACCTCACAACTGATTGTGGTTAATAACGTTCAAAGTATAAGGTCTACAACAATGAAACATCTTCGGCATGATCCAATGAATACATCTGATAAAGGCCCATAACTCTCTGGTTCATAGTTTTCGATTATTACTGTTTTTAAAAAAAGGTTGAACTTGACCTTTACTTTTTTATAAGTGATGGTGGCTAATAAGTTCCAAAGTATTAGGTATACAAATATGAAACTTTGCACACTTCTTCAACTTGATCTAATGAATGCATCTTATAAAGGCCCATAACTCTCTGATTCTTATTTTCTTAATTATCTCCCCGTTGAAAAAGTTCTAACCTGTAACTTAACCTTGCCAATGTCAGGCGTATATGCCCCACTAGGTGCTGCTCTTGTTTTCATTGTCTGCAACCCTATGTAAGAATATTATTTGCTAAATTGATCAATCATAAAGGATAAGTTGATATGTTGACATATTACAAAACATATTAACAAAACATGTTACATATACATTGAGCATCACTCACCATCATTGTTTTTTTATGCCTTCACCACCGAATGATGAAGGGGTATATAACGTTTGCCAATGTCAGTTGTTTTTAATAAAAAATTACAAAAAAGGAGAAAAAAAATTGCTTTGCTGCGTATCTATTTCTAATAAAGTTCTACAAAAAAAATAAAAAATTGCTTTGCTGCGTATCTATTTCAGGGAAAGGTTTTGTTAAATCATCCTGTACATATATATTTATCACAAAATATGTATTAAAGAGACACATGGCAATCTTGATGTTCTTAACACTCGGAATCCTTACGTAACTGCATAACAACAGTTCAGTGTAAATTGAGTTTGTTTTGCATATTACTATTTTTCATATTTTATATTGCATCAGATACTTGGTAGTATGAACGGGTATCCAAGAAAATTTGAAAAATTAGAAAGTCCTAATGCATTGAAATATAAATAGTAATTCTTGATAAATGTTTCCAAGATTGCCATGTGTCCCATTTATTGCATAGCGGAAGTGGTTGTGGTCCATAAAACATATTTTTCACTATAATTTGGAGAGGACTTAATTGTCCAAATATTTTTATGAAAGTTTAACGGCTTATATCAGTATTCCGTTGTTAATACATTGGACATCACTGTTGTATATGTACCCAGAGATTTTCTACGAATAAATTATTATTCTCTCTGTTTAGAATGTGTTTGGGATGCTTGTTTACATAACGTCATTGTTTTAGATGTGACGCTTTTTAACTTCTTCTAAAAAAACAACAGTATTGTGTGTCGAGACATTCAGTTATTTAAAATTATAATTTCTCAGCAACAGTGATTTTGCATGGGAAATTCCAATGTATATAGAGCATTTTAACTGTAAAATATTTAACTACAAAGCGAGCATCCAAGCTAACAAAACATCTTCATGATTGTATACTTTCGTAAATTCCAACAACAATGTGTTAACATTCGTTATTTAGAGAGGTTAACCATTACAGTTACTAATATTAAAGGTTTTGAACAATATTATCTGACTTTTTATTTTATTTTTCTACATCCAAACTGAACCCCAGTGCACAAGTTTGGTTACGGGGCAAAGAATAGGGCCTTCTGGAGGGGAAGGCAGAGGGGTAGACCCCCCCCACCCGAATTCTTGTTCATTTTTAGCTCAAATATTCGAAGAATAAGAGAGCTTATGTAATCGCCACGGGGTCAGCGTCCCACATCAAGGTTTGCGTGTAAGCTGTGTTTACAAGTCTATATCTCTTACATTTCTTATCCTAGCACAACCAAATTTGGCCATGTTGCTTTTGTCAATTCTTACACATGTTGCCCCATCACCTCCCCCCACCCCCAACTTCCCCTCCCCCACCCCATTACACATTTCTGTGTTTTTTGGTCAATTCTTAAACATAGCTTCTTACACATATGTTGCTCCCCCCACCCCCGCACCACACACACACACTCGAAACTTTTTATTTTTATTTTTTTTATATATTTCTGTTGTTTTGGTCAATTCTTAAACATACCTATGTTCCCCCCCCCCCCCCATGCTCGAAACTGGAATATTTTTAATGTTTTTTTGTTTTTTTTACATATATCTGTGTTGTTTTGGTAATTTCTTATTACACATATATGTTGCCCCATCCACCCCCTCCCACATACTACCCTACCATCCCCCAACAACCCCCCCCCCACCCCCCCCCCCCACTCGACGGATTTCCATAAAACTTCACAGGAATGTTGCTCTTGATGTCTAAATGATCGTAGCAAAATTTCAGGTTGGTCGGAAATTCAAGATGGTCGCCACAGCTAAAAATAGATTTTCAAACAAGAGGCCCAAGAGTGCCTGTGGACGCTCTACTGGCTCAAGATAAAGTTTATGAATAAGGGGCCATAAGTCTTTCAAAAATCATTCAACCAGAACATGGCAATGACAGGTACAACTAGGCTTAGTACTGATCATTCTTGCCAAGATTCGCTGAAATCTGGCAAAGAGTTCAGAAGAGACTAATCTGGACAAAGTTTGTGTATTAAAACATTTAAAGGGTCACAACTCTGCCAAAAATCATTCAACCGAAATATGGCGATGATATGCACAACTAGGCTTGATACTGATCATCCTTGTCAAGTTTCGTCTATATCCAGCCGTTCAGGAGAACTAGCCCGGAAAAAAATTGTGGTATCAAAATCCTTTGAAGGAACGTGACAATGACATGCACTGCACAACTAGTCTTGGTGATGATCATCCCTGCAAAGTTTCATTGAAATCTGGCGAGGGGTTCAGGAGAAGTAGATCAGACAAAGTTTGTGTATTAAAACCTTTGAAGGGCCATAATTCTGCCAAAAAAATCATTTAAGCGGAATCTGCCAATGATTTGCACAACTAGACATGGAATTGATCATCCCTAAAACGCTTCGTTTAAATTCGGCCAGAGGTTCAGGAGAACTAGTCAGAACAAAGTTTGTGTATTAAAACCTTTAAAGGGCCCTAACTCCGCCAAAAATCATTCAACCGGAACACGGCGATGATGTGCACAACTAGATATAGAATCGATCATCCCTAAAAAGTCGTTTAATCCGGACAGGGGTTCAGGAGAACTAGTCAGAACAAAGTTTGTATATTAAAACCTTTAAAGGGCTATAACTCTGCCAAAATCATCCAACTAGAACACGGTGACTATGTACAACTAGGCTTGGTACTGATCATCCCTGCAAAGTTTCAATGAAATCCGGCCAAATGAAGGCCCTTTCGTCTAAATGAGGCCAAGATATAGCATATTTCAGAAAATCAAGGGCAATGACTCCGATGCAAATGGTCCAATCTGGATGGTTTTCGTACTCGTCCAAGCTTCCATTGATATTAACAATCTGGTAAAGTTTCTTAAAGATCGGATGAAAGATGAAGGCCCTATCGTCTTAACGACCTATCGTCTTAACGAGGCGAAATATAGGATTTTGAACTAAATCAAGGGCCATAACTCCACTGTTACTGGTTCGATCTGGCTGGTTTCCGAACTTGACCGAGCTTTCATTGATGTGAACAATCTCGTAAAGTTTGGTAAAGATCGAATGAAAGATAAAGGCCCTGTCGTCTTAACGAGTCAAAATATAGCATTTTTAACTAAATCAAGGGCCATAACTCCGCTGTTAATGTACCGATCTAGCTGGTTGTCGAAGTTTTCCGAGCTTT